>JAUJEF010000183.1:0-191524 GCA_030444885.1 Citrus sp. QX-2021
ATAGCCTTGGGGGGTGGGGCTGGCCAACTTCGTCCGCCGGACTCGGAATGGCGCGAGACTTTGCGAGGCGCCTCCGTGTGCCAAAAATAGGCCGCGGGCACAGCCGCGCCCAAAAATACCCGCCCGAAGGCCGGGGCGCCATGTTCGTCCAGCGGAAAGAGGCCACAAAAACGGGTGGGCTATAGCCTTGGGGGGTGGGGCTGGCCAACTTCGTCCGCCGGACTCGGAATGGAGCGAGACTTTGCGAGGCGCCTCTGTGTGCCAAAAATAGGCCGTGGGCACAGCCGCGCTCAAAAATACCCGCCCGAAGGCCGGGGCGCCAAGTTCGTCCAGCGGAAAGAGGCCACAATAACGGGTGGGCTGTGGCCTTGGGGGGTGGGGCTGGCCAACTTCGTCCGCCGGACTCGGAATGGCAAGAGACTTTGCGAGGCGCCTCCGTGTGCCAAAAATAGGCCGTGGGCACAGCCGCGCCCAAAAATACCCGCCCGAAGGCCGGGGCGCCAAGTTCGTCCAGCGGCAAGAGGCCACAAAAACGGGTGGGCTATAGCCTTGGGGGGTGGGGCTGGCCAACTTCGTCCGCCGGACTCGGAATGGCGCGAGACTTTCCGAGGCGCCTCCGTGTGTCAAAAATAGGCCATGGGCACAGACGCGCCCAAAAGTACCCGCCCGAAGGCCGGGGCGCCAAGTTCGTCCAGCGGAAAGAGGCCACAAATACGGGTGGGCTATAGCCTTGGGGGGTGGGGCTGGCCAACTTCGTCCGCCGGACTCGGAATGGCGCGAGACTTTGCGACGCGCCTCCGTGTGCCAAAAATAGGCCGCGGGCACAGCCGCGCTCAAAAATACCCGCCCGAAGGCCGGGGCGCCAAGTTCGTCCAGCGGCAAGAGGCCACAATAACGGGTGGGCTGTAGCCTTGGGGGGTGGGGCTGGCCAACTTCGTCCGCCGGACTCGGAATGGCGCGAGAATTTGCGAGGCACCTCCGTGTGCCAAAAATAGGCCGCGGGCACAGCTGCGCCCAAAAATACCCGCCCGAAGGCCGGGCGCTAAGTTCGGCCCAGCGGCAAGAGGCCACAAAAACGGATGGGCTTTAGCCTTGGGGGGTGGGGCTGGCCAACTTTGTCCGCCGGACTCGGAATGGCGCGAGACTTTGCGAGGCGCCTCCGTGTGCCAAAAATAGGCCGCGGGCACAGCCGCGCCCAAAAATACCCGCCCGAAGGCCGGGGCGCCAAGTTCGTCCAGCGGAAAGAGGCCACAAAAACGGGTGGGCTATAGCCTTGGGGGGTGGGGCTGGCCAACTTCGTCCGCCGGACTCGGGATGGCGCGAGACTTTGCGAGGCGCCTCTGTGTGCCAAAAATAGGCCGCGGGCACAGCCGCGCTCAAAAATACCCGCCTGAAGGCCGGGGCGCCAAGTTCGTCCAGCGGAAAGAGGCCACAATAACGGGTGGGCTGTGGCCTTGGGGGGTGGGGCTGGCCAACTTCGTCCGCCGGACTCGGAATGGCGCGAGACTTTGCTAGGCGCCTCCGTGTGCCAAAAATATGCCGCGGTCACAGCCGCGCCCAAAAATACCCGCCCGAAGGCCGGGGCGCCAAGTTCGTCCAGCGGAAAGAGGCCACAAAAACGGGTGGGCTATAGCCTTGGGGGGTGGGGCTGGCCAACTTCGTCCGCCGGACTCGGAATGGCGCGAGACTTTGCGAGGCGGCTCCGTGTGCCAAAAATAGGCCGCGGGCACAGCCGCGCCCAAAAATACCCTCCCGAAGGCCGGGGCGCCAAGTTCGTCCAGCGGAAAGAGGCCACAAAAACGGGTGGGCTATAGCCTTGGGGCGTGGGGCTGGCCAACTTCGTCCGCCGGACTCGGAATGGCGCGAGACTTTGCGAGGCGCCTCCGTGTGCCAAAAATAGGCCGCGGGTACAGCCGCGCCTAAAAAAATACCCGCCCGAAGGCCGGGCGCCAAGTTCGTCCAGCGACAAGAGGCCACAAAAACGGGTGGTCTATAGCCTTCTGGGGAGGGGCTGGCCAACTACGACCCCCCAACTCCCAATGGCGCGAGACATTGCGATGCGCCTCCGTGTGCCAAAAATAGGCCGCGGGCACAGCCGCGTCCAAAAATACCCGCCCGAAGGCCGCGGCGCCAAGTTCGTCCAGCGGGAGATGGCCACAATAACGGGTGGGCTATAGCCTTGGGGGGTGGGGCTGGCCAACTTCGTCCGCCGGACTCGGAATGGCGCGAGACTTTGCGAGGCGCCTCCGTGTGCCAAAAATAGGCCGCGGGCACAGCCGCGCCCAAAAATACCCGCCCGAAGGCCGGGGCGCCAAGTTCGTCCAGCGGAAAGAGGCCACAAAAACGGGTGGGCTATAGCCTTGGGGGGTGGGGCTGGCCAACTTCGTCCGCCGGACTCGGAATGGCGCGAGACTTTGCGAGGCGCCTCCGTGTGCCAAAAATAGGCCGCGGGCACAGCCGCGCCCAAAAATACCCGCCCGAAGGCCGCGGCGCCAAGTTCGTCCAGCGGAAAGAGGCGACAGAAACGGGTGGGCTATAGCCTTGGGGGGTGGGGCTGGCCAACTTCGTCCGCCGGACTCGGAATGGCGCGAGACTTTGCGAGGCGCCTCCGTGTGCCAAAAATAAGCCGCGGGCACAGCCGCGCCCAAAAATACCCGCCCGAAGGCCGGGGCGCCAAGTTCGTCCAGCGGAAAGAGGCCACAAAAACGGGTGGGCTATAGCCTTGGGGGGTGGGGCTGGCCAACTTCGTCCGCCGGACTCGGAATGGCGGGAGACTTTACGAGGCGCCTCCGTGTGCCAAAAATAGGCTGTGGGCATAGCCGCGCCCAAAAATTCCTGCCCGAAGGCCGGGGCGCCAAGTTCGTCCAGCGGAAAAAGGCCACAAAAACGGGTGGGCTATAGCCTTGGGGGGTGGGGCTGGCCAACTTCGTCCGCCGGACTCGGAATGGCGCGAGACTTTGCGAGGCGCCTCCGTGTGCCAAAAATAAGCCGCGGGCACAGCCGCACCCAAAAATACCCGCCCGAAGGCCGGGGCGCCAAGTTCGTCCAGCGGAAAGAGGCCACAAAAACGGGTTGGCTATAGCCTTGGGGGGTGGGGCTGGCCAACTTCGTCCGCCGGACTCGGAATGGCGCGAGACTTTGCGAGGCGCCTCCGTGTGCCAAAAATAGGCTGTGGGCATAGCCGCGCCCAAAAATACCCGCCCGAAGGCCGGGGCGCCAAGTTCGTCCAGCGGAAAGAGGCCACAAAAACGGGTTGGCTATAGCCTTGGGGAGTGGGGCTGGCCAACTTCGTCCGCCGGACTCGGAATGGCGCGAGACTTTGCGAGGCGCCTCCGTGTGCCAAAAATAGGCCGCAGGCACAGCCGCGCCCAAAAGTACCCGCCCGAAGGCCGGGGCGCCATGGTCGTCCAGCGGAAAAAGGCCACAAAAACGGGTGGGCTATAGGCTTGGAGGGTGGGGCTGGCCAACTTCGTCCGCCGGACTCGGAATGACGCGAGACATTGCGAGGCGCCTCCGTGTGCCAAAAATAGGCCGCGGGCACAGCCGCACCCAAAAATACCCGCCCGAAGGCCGGGGCGCCAAGTTCGTCCAGCGGAAAAAGGCCACAAAAACGGGAGGGCTATAGCCTTGGGGGGTGGGCTGGCCAACTTTGTCCGCCGGACTCGGAATGGCGCGAGACATTGCGAGGCATCTCCGTGTGCCAAAAATAGGCCACGGGCACAGCCGCGCCCAAAAATACCCGCCCGATGGCCGGGGCGCCAAGTTCATCCAGCGGAAAAAGGCCACAAAAACGGGTGGGCTATAGCCTTGGGGGGTGGGGCTGGCCAACTTCGTCCGCCGGACTCGGAATGGCGCGAGACTTTGCGAGGCGCCTCCGTGGCCCAAAAATAGGCCGCGGGAACAGCCGCACCCAAAAATACCCGCCCGAAGGCCGGGGCGCCAAGTTCGTCCAGCGGAAAAAGGCCACAAAAACGGGTGGGCTATAGCCTTGGGGGGTGGGGCTGGCCAACTTCGTCCGCCGGACTCGGAATGGCGCGAGACTTTGCGAGGTGCCTCCATGTGCCAAAAATAGGCCGCGGGCACAGCCGCGCCCAAAAATACCCGCCCGAAGGCCGGGGCGCCAAGTTCGTCCAGCGGAAAAAGGCCACAAAAACGGGTGGGCTATAGCCTTGGGGGGTGGGGCTGGCCCACTTCGTCCGCCAGACTCGGAATGGCGCGAGACTTTGTGAGGCACCTCTGTGTCCCAAAAATAGGCCGCGGGCACAGCCGCACCCAAAAATACCCTCCCGAAGGCCGGGGCGCCAAGTTCGTCCAGCGGAAAAAGGCCACAAAAACTGGTGGGCTATAGCCTTGGGGGGTGGGGCTGGCCAACTTCGTCCGCCGGACTCGGAATGGCGCGAGACTTTGCGAGGCGGCCCCGTGTTCCAAAAATAGGCAGCAGACACAGCCACTCCCAAAAATACCCGCCCGAAGGCTGGGGCGCCAAATTCGACCAGCGGAAAAAGGCCACAAAAACGGGTGGGCTATAGCCTTGGGGGGTGGGGCTGGCCAACTTCGTCCGCCGGACTCGGAATGGCGCGAGACTTTGCGAGGTGCCTCCGTGTGCCAAAAATAGGCCGCGGGCACAGCCGCGCCCAAAAATACCCGCCCGAAGGCCGGGGCGCCAAGTTTGTCCAGCGGAAAAAAGCTACAAAAACGGGTGGGCTATAGCCTTGGGGGGTGGGGCTGGCCCACTTCGTCCGCCGGCCTCGGAATTGCGCGAGACTTTGCGAGGTGCCTCCGTGTGCCAAAAATAGGCCGCGGGCATAGCCGCGCCCAAAAATACCCGCACGAAGGCCGGGGCGCCAAATTCGTCCAGCGGAAAAAGGCCACAAAAACGGGTGGGCTATAGCCTTGGGGGGTGGGATTGCCCACTTCGTCCGCCGCACTCGGAATGGCGCGAGACTTTGCGAGGCTCCTCCGTGTGCCAAAAATAGGCTGCGGGCACAGCAGCGCCCAAAAATACCCGCCCGAAGGCCGGGGCGCCAAGTTCGTCCAGCGGATAAAGGCCACAAAAACGGGTGGGCTATAGCCTTGGGGGGTGGGGCTGGCCAACTTCGTCCGCCGGACTCGGAATGGCGCGAGACTTTGCGAGGCGGCTCCGTGTTCCAAAAATAGGCAGCAGGCACAGCCGCTCCCAAAAATACCCGCCCGAAGGCCGGGGCGCCAAATTCGACCAGCGGAAAAAGGCCACAAAAACGGGTGGGCTATAGCCTTGGGGGGTGGGGCTGGCCAACTTCGTCCGCCGGACTCGGAATGGCGCGAGATTTTGTGAGGCGCCTCCGTGTCCCAAAAATATGCCGCGGACACAGCCGCGCCCAAAAATACCCGCCCGAAGGCCGGGGCGCCAAGTTTGTCCAGCGGAAAAAAGCTACAAAAACGGGTGGGCTATAGCCTTGGGGGGTGGGATTGCCCACTTCGTCCGCCGCACTCGGAATGGCGCGAGACTTTGCGAGGCTCCTCCGTGTGCCAAAAATAGGCTGCGGGCACAGCAGCGCCCAAAAATACCCGCCCGAAGGCCAGGGCGCGAAGTTCGTCCAGCGGATAAAGGCCACAAAACCGGGTGGGCTATAGCCTTGGGTGGTGGGGCTGGCCAACTTCGTCCGCCGGACTCGGAATGGCGCGAGACTTTGCGAGGTGCCTCCGTGTGCCAAAAATAGGCCGCGGGCATAGCCGCGCCCAAAAATACCCGCCCGAAGGCCGGGGCGCCAAATTCGTCCAGCGGAAAAAGGCCACAAAAACGGGTAAGCTATAGCCTTGGGGGGTGGGGCTGGCCAACTTCGTCCGCCGGACTCGGAATGGCACGAGACTTTGCGATGCACCTCCGTGGCCCAAAAATAGGCCGCGGGAACAGCCGCGCCCAAAAATACCCGCCCGAAGGCCGGGGCGCCAAGTTCGTCCAGCGGATAAAGGCCACAAAAACGGGTGGGCTATAGCCTTGGGTGGTGGGGCTGGCCAACTTCGTCCGCCGGACTCGAAATGGCGCGAGACTTTGCGAGGTGCCTCCGTGTGCCAAAAATAGGCCGCGGGCACAGCCGCGCCCAAAAATACCCGCCCGAAGGCCGGGGCGCCAAGTTCATCCAGCGGAAAAAGGCCACAAAACCGGGTGGGCTATAGCCTTGGGGGGTGGGGTTGGCCCACTTCGTCCGCCGCACTCGGAATGGCGCGAGACTTTGCGAGGCGTCTGCAGCTAAAACTAGGCCGCGGCCACAGCCGCCCCCAAAAATACCCGCCCGAACGGGGCGCCAAGTTCGTCCAGCGGAAAAAGGCCACAAAAACGGGTGGGCTATAGCCTTGGGGGGTGGGGCTGGCCAACTTCGTCCGCCGGACTCGGAATGGCGCGAGACTTTGCGAGGCGCAACCGTGGCCCAAAAATAGGCCGCGGGAACAGCCGCGCCCAAAAATACCCTCCCGAAGGCCGGGGCGCCAAGTTCGTCCAGCGGAAAAAGGCCACAAAAACGGGTGGGCTATAGCCTTGGGTGGTGGGGCTGGCCAACATCGTCCGCCGGACTCGGAATGGCGCGAGACTTTGCGAGGTGCCTCCGTGTGACAAAAATAGGTCGCGGGCACAGCCGCGCCCAAAAATACCCGCCCGAAGGCCGGGGCGCCAAGTTCATCCAGCGGAAAAAGGCCACATAAACGGGTGGGCTATAGCCTTGGGGGGTGGGGTTGGCCCACTTCGTCCGCCGCACTCGGAATGGCGCGAGACTTTGCGAGGCGCTTCCGTGTGCCAAAAATAGGCCGCGGCCACAGCCGCCCCCAAAAATACCCGCCCGAACGGGGCGCCAAGTTCGTCCAGCGGAAAAAGGCCACAAAAACGGGTGGGCTATAGCCTTGGGGGGTGGGGCTGGCCCACTTCGTCCGCCGGACTCGGAATGGCACGAGCCTTTGTGAGGCACCTCTGTGTCCTAAAAATAGGCCGCGGGCACAGCCGCACCCAAAAATACCCTCCCGAAGGCCGGGGCGCCAAGTTCGTCCAGCGGAAAAAGGCCACAAAAACGGGTGGGCTATAGCCTTGGGGGGTGGGGCTGGCCAACTTCGTCCGCCGGACTCGGAATGGCGCGAGACTTTGCGAGGTGCCTCCGTGTGCCAAAAATAGGCCGCGGGCACAGCCGCGCCCAAAAATACCCGCCCGAAGGCCGGGGCGCCAAGTTCATCCAGCGGAAAAAGGCCACAAAAACGGGTGGGCTATAGCCTTGGGGGGTGGGGTTAGCCCACTTCGTCCGCCGCACTCGGAATAGCGCGAGACTTTGCGAGGCGCTTCCGTCTGCCAAAAATAGGCCGCGGCCACAGCCGCGCCCAAAAATACCCTCCCGAACGGGGCGTCAAGTTCGTCCAGCGGAAAAAGGACACAAAAACGGGTGGGCTATAGCCTTGGGGGGTGGGGCTGGCCAACTTCGTGTGCCGGACTCGGAATAGCGCGAGACTTTGTGGGGCGCCTCTGTGTCCCAAAAATAGGCCGCGGGCACAGCCGCACCCAAAAATACCCTCCCGAAGGCCGGGGCGCCAAGTTCGTCCAGCGGAAAAAGGCCACAAAAATGGGTGGGCTATAGCCTTGGGGGGTGGGGCTGGCCAACTTCGTCCGCCGGACTCGGAATGGCGCGAGACTTTACGAGGCGGCTCCGTGTTCCAAAAATAGGCAGCAGGCACAGCCGCTCCCAAAAATACCCGCCCGAAGGCCGGGGCGCCAAATTCGACCAGCGGAAAAAGGCCACAAAAACGGGTGGGCTATAGCCTTGGGGGGTGGGGCTGGCCAACTTCGTCCGCCGGACTCGGAATGGCGCGAGATTTTGTGAGGCGCCTCCGTGTCCCAAAAATATGCCACGGACACAGCCGCGCACAAAAATACCCGCCCGAAGGCCGGGGCGCCAAGTTTGTCCAGCGGAAAAAAGCTACAAAAACGGGTGGGCTATAGGCTTGGGGGGTGGGGCTGGCCCACTTCGTCCACCGGCTTCGGAATTGCGCGAGACTTTGCGAGGTGCCTCCGTGTGCCAAAAATAGGCCGCGGGCATAGCCGCGCCCAAAAATACCCGCCCGAAGGTCGGGGCGCCAAATTCGTCCAGCGGAAAAAGGCCACAAAAACGGGTGGGCTATAGCCTTGGGGGGTGGGGCTGGCCAACTTCGTCCGCCGGACTCGGAATGGCGCGAGACTTTGCGAGGCGCCTCCGTGGCCCAAAAATAGGCCGCGGGAACAGCCGCACCCAAAAATACCCGCCCGAAGGCCGGGGCGCCAAGTTCGTCCAGCGGATAAAGGCCACAAAAACGGGTGGGCTATAGCCTTGGGTGGTGGGGCTGGCCAACTTCGTCCGCCGGACTCGGAATGGCGCGAGACTTTGCGAGGTGCCTCCATGTGCCAAAAATAGGCCGCGGGCACAGCCGCGCCCAAAAATACCCGCCCGAAGGCCGGGGCGCCAAGTTCATCCAGCGGAAAAAGGCCACAAAAACGGGTGGGCTATAGCCTTGGGGGGTGGGGTTGGCCCACTTCGTCCGCCGGACTCGCAATGGCGCGAGACTTTGCGAGGTGCGTCCGTATGCCAAAAATAGGCCGCGGGCACAGCCGCGCCCAAAAATACCCGCCCGAAGGCCGGGGCGCCAAGTTCATCCAGCGGAAAAAGGCCACAAAAACGGGTGGGCTATAGCCTTGGGGGGTGGGGTTGGCCCACTTCGTCCGCCGCACTCGGAATGGCGCAAGACTTTGCGAGGCGCTTCCGTGTGCCAAAAATAGGCCGCGGCCACAGCCGCCCCCGAAAATACCCGCCCGAACGGGGAGCCAAGTTCGTCCAGCGGAAAAAGGCCACAAAAACGGGTGGGCTATAGCCTTGGGGGGAGGGGCTGGCCCACTTCGTCCGCCCGACTTAGAATGCGGCGAGACTTTGCGAGCGGCCTCCGCGTACCAAAAATAGGCCGCGGGCACAGCCGCGCCCAAAAATAACAGCCCGAAGGCCGGGGCGCCAAGTTCGTCCAGCGGAAAAATGGCCAAAAAACGAGTGGGCTATAGCCTTGGGGGGTGGGGCTGGCCAACTTCGTCCGCCGGACTCGGAATGGCGCGAGACTTTGCGAGGCGCAACCGTGGCCCAAAAATAGGCCGCGGGAACAGCCGCGCCCAAAAATAACCGCCCGAAGGCCGGCGCGCCAAGTTCGTCCAGCGGAAAAATGGCCAAAAAACGGGTGGGCTATAGCCTTGGGGGGAGGGGCCGGCGTACTTCGTCCGCCGGACTCGGAATGGGGCGAGACTTTGCGAGCAGCCTCTGCATGCCAAAAATAGGCCGCGGCCACAGCCACGCACAAAAATAACCGCTCGAAGGCCGGGGCGCCAAGTTCGTACAGCGGAAAAATGGCCAAAAAACGGGTGGGCTATAGCCTTGGGGGGAGGGGCTGGCCCACTTCGTCCGCCGGACTCGGAATGGGAAGAGACTGTGCGAGCGGCCTCCACGTGCCAAAAATATGCCACGGGCACAGCCGCGCCCAAAAATAAGCCCCGAAGGTCGGCGCGTCCAATCCCCCAAGCGGAAGAATGGCCAAAAAACGGGTGGGCTATGGCCTTGGGGGGAGGGGCTGGCCAACTTCGTCCGCCGGACTCGGAATGGGGGGAGACTCTGCGAGTGGCCTCCGCGTGCCAAAAATAGGCCGCAGGCACAGCCGCGCCCGAAAATAACCTCCCGAAGGTCGGCGCGCCCAAACCCCCCAGCGGAAAAATGGCCAAAAAACGGGTGGGCTATAGCCTTGGGGGGAGGGGTGGCCCACTTCATCCGCCGGACACGGAATGGGGCGAGACTTTACGAGCGGCCTCCGCGTGCCAAAAATAGGCCGCAGGCACAGCCGCACCCAAAAATAACCGCCCGAAGGCCGGCGCGCCAAGTTCGTCCAGCGGAAAAATGGCCAAAAAACGGGTGGGCTATAGCCTTGGGGGGATGGGCCGGCGAACTTCGTCCGCCGGACTCGGAATGGGGCGAGACTTTGGGAGCAGCCTCCGCGTGCCAAAAATAGGCCGCGGGCACAGCCGCGCACAAAAATAACCGCTCGAAGGCCGGGGCGCCAAGTTCGTCCAGCGGAAAAATGACCAAAAAACGGGTGGGCTATAGCCTTGGGGGGAGAGGCTGGCCAACTTCGTCCGCCGGACTCAGAATGGGGTAAGACATTGCGAGCGGCCTCCGCGTGCCAAAAATAGGCCGCAGGCACAGCCGCACCCAAAAAGAACCGCCCGAAGGCTGGGGCGCCAAGTTCGTCCAGCGGAAAAATGGCCAGAAAATGGGTGGGCTATAGCCTTGGGGGCAGGGGCTGGCCAACTACGTCCGCAGGACTCGGAATGGGGCGAGACTTTGGGAGCAGCCTCCGCGTGCCAAAAATAGGCCGCGGGCACAGCCGCGCACAAAAATAACCGCTCGAAGGCCGGGGCGCCAAGTTCGTACAGCGGAAAAATGGCCAAAAAACGGGTGGGCTATAGCCTTGGGGGGAGGGGCTGGCCAACTTCGTCCGCCGGACTCGGAATGGGATGAGACTTTGCGAGCATCCTCCGCGTGCCAAAAATAGGCCACGGGCACAGGCGCGCCCAAAAATAACCCCCCGAAGGTCGGCGCTCCCAAACCCCCCAGCGGAAAAATGGCCAAAAAACGGGTGGGCTATAGCCTTGGGGGGTGGGGCTGGCCACTTCGTCCGCCGGACTCGGAATGGCGCGGCACTTTGCGAGGGCCCTCCGTGTGCCAAAAATAGGCCGCGGCCACAGCCGCACCAAAAAATAACCGCCCGAAGGCCGGGGCGCCCAGTTCGTCCAGCGGAAAAAGGCCACAAAAACGGGTGGGCTATAGCCTTGGTGGGGGGGCTGGCCAGCTTCGTCCGCCGGACTCGGAATAGCGCGAGACTTTGTGACGGTCCTCCGTGTGCCAAAAATAGGCCGCGGGCACAGCCGCGTCAAAAAATAACCAGACGAAGGCCGGGGCCCCAAGTTCGTCCAGCGGAAAAAGGCCAAAAAAACGGGTGGGCTATAGCCTTGGGGGGTGGGGCTGGCCCACTTCGTCCGCCGGACTTGGAATGGCGCGAGACTTTGTGAGGGGCCTCCGTGTGCCAAAAATAGGCCGCGGTCACAGCCGCACCAAAAAATAACCACCCGAAGGCCGGGGCGCCAAAGTTCGTCCAGCGGAAAAAGTCCACAAAAATGGGTGGGCTATATCCTTGGGGGGTGGGGCTGGCCAACTTCGTCCGCCGGACTCGGAATGGCACGAGACTTTGCGAGGGCCATCCGTGTGCCAAAAAGAGGCCGCGGACACAGCCGCGCCCAAAAATAACCGCCTGAAGGCCGGGACGCCAAGTTCGTCCAGCGGAAAATGGCCACAAAAACGGGTGGGCTATAACCTTGGGGGTGGGGCTGGCCTACTTCGTCCGCCGGACTCAGAATGGTGCGAGAGTTCTTGAGGGGCCTCCGTGTGCCAAAAATAGGCCGCGGGAACAGCCGCGCCCAAAAATAACCGCCCGAAGGCCGGGGCGCCATGTTCATCCAGCGGAAAAAGGCCACAAAAACGGGTGGGCTATCGCCTTGGGAGGTGGGGCTGGCCAACTTCGTCCGCCGGACTCGGAATGGCGCTAGACTTTGCGAGGAGCCTCTGTGTGCCAAAAATAGGTCACGGGCACAGCCGCGCCCAAAAATAACCGCCCGAAGGCCAGGGCGCCAAGTTCGTCCAGCGGAAAAAGGCCACAAAAATGGTTGGGCTATAGCCTTGGGAGGTAGGGCTGGCCTACTTCGTCCGCCGTACTCGGAATGGCGTGAGACTTTCCGAGGGGCCTCCGTGTGCCAAAAATAGGCCGCGGGCACAGCCGCGCCCAAAAATAACCGGCCGAAGGCCGGGGCACCATGTTCGTCCAGCGGAAAAAGGACACAAAAACGGGTGGGCTATAGCCTTGGCACCCGGTCACCTTCGTCCGCCGGACTCGGAATGGCGCGAGACTTTGCGAGGACCGTCCGTGTGACAAAAATAGGCCGTGGGCACAGCCGCGCCCAAAAATAACCGCCCGAAGGCCGGGGCGCCAAGTTCGTCCAGCGGAAAAAGGCCACAAAAACGGGTGGGCTAAAGCCTTGGCACACGGCCAACTTCGTCCGCCGGACTCGGAATGGCGCGAGACTTTGCGAGGACCGTCCGTGTGCCAAAAATAGGCCGCGGGAACAGCCGCGCCCAAAAATAACCGCCCGAAGGCCGGGGCGCCAAGTTCGTCCAGCGGAAAAAGGCCACAAAAACGGGTGGGCTATAGCCTTGGGGGGTGGGGCTGGCCAACTTCGTCCGCCGGACTCGGAATGGCGTGGGACTTTGCGAGGGCCCTCCGTGTCCCAAAAATAGGCCGCGGGAACATCCGCGCACAAAAATAACCGCCCGAAGGCCGGGGCGCCAAGTTCGTCCAGCGGAAAAAGGCCACAAAAACGGGTAGGCTATAGCCTTGGGGGGTCGGGCTGGCCAACTTCGTCCGCCGGACTCGGAATGGCACGAGACTTTGCGAGAACCCTTCGTGTGCCAAAAATAGGCCACGGTCACATCCGCGCCCAAAAATAACCGCCCGAAGCCCGGGGCAACAAGTTCATCCAGCGGAAAAAAAAGCCACAAAAACGGGTGGGCTATAGCCTTGGGGATGGGGCTGGCCAACTTCGTCCGCCGGACTCGGAATGGCGCGAGAGTTCTTGAGGGGCCTCCGTGTGCCAAAAATGGGCCGCGGGCACAGCCGCGTCCAAAAATAACCGCCCGAAGGCCGGGGCGCCAAGTTCGTCCAGCGGAAAAAGGCCACAAAAACGGGTGGGCTATCGCCTTGGGAGGTGGGGCTGGCCAACTTCGTCCGCCGGACTCGGAATGGCCCTAGACTTTGCGAGGAGCCTCTGTGTGCTAAAAATAGGTCGCGGGCACAGCCACGCCAAAAAATAACCACCCGAAGTCCGCGGCGCCAAAGTTCGTCCAGCGGAAAAAGGCCACAAAAACGGGTGGGCTATAGCCTTGGGGGGTGGGGCTGGCCAACTTCGTCCGCCGGACTCGGAATGGCGCGAGACTTTACGAGGGCCCTCCGTGTGCCAAAAATAGGCCGCGGTCAGAGCCGCACCAAAAAATAACCGCCCGAAGGCCGGGGCGCCCAGTTCGTCCAGCGGAAAAAGGCCACAAAAACGGGTGGGCTTTAGCCTTGGTGGGGGGGCTGGCCAGCTTCGTCCGCCGGACTCGGAATAGCGCGAGAGTTTGTGAGGGTCCTCCGTGTGCCAAAAATAGGCCGTGGGCACAGCCGCGCCAAAAAATAACCGGACGAAGGCCGGGGCCCCAAGTTCGTCCAGCGGAAAAAGGCCACAAAAACGGGTGGGCTATAGCCTTGGTGGGGGGGCTGGCCAGCTTCGTCCGCCGGACTCGGAATAGTGCGAGACTTTGTGAGGGTCCTCCGTGTGCCAAAAATAGGCCGCGGGCACAGCCGCGCCGAAAAATAGCCGGACGAAGGCCGGGGCCCCAAGTTCGTCCAGCGGAAAAAGGCCACAAAAACGGGTGGGCTATAGCCTTGGGGGGTGGGGCTGGCCCACTTCGTCCGCAGGACTCGGAATGGCGCGAGACTTTGCGAGGGGACTCCGTGTGCCAAAAATAGGCCGCGGACACAGCCGCGCCAAAAAATAACCACCCGAAAGCCGGGGCGCCAAAGTTCGTCCAGCGGAAAAAGGCCACAAAAATGGGTGGGCTATAGCCTTGGGGGGTGGGGCTGGCCAACTTCGTCCGCCGGACTCGGAATGGCGCGAGCCTTTGCGAGGGCCATCCGTGTGCCAAAAAGAGGCCGCGGGCACAGCCGCGCCCAAAAATAACCGCCCGAAGGCCGGGGCGCCAAGTTCGTCCAGCGGAAAAAGGCCAAAAAAACGTGTGGGCTATAGCCTTGGGGGTGGGGCTGGCCAACTTCGTCCGCCGGACTCGGAATGGCGCGAGAGTTCTTGAGGGGCCTCCGTGTGCCAAAAATGGGCCGTGGGCACAGCCGCACCCAAAAATAACCGCCCGAAGGCCGGGGCGCCAAGTTCGTCCAGCGGAAAAAGGCCACAAAAACGGGTGGGCTATAGCCTTGGGGGGTGGGGCTGGCCCACTTCATCCGCCGGACTCGGAATGGCGCGAGACTTTACGAGGGCCATCCGTGTGCCAAAAAGAGGCCGCGGGCACAGCCGCACCCAAAAATAACCGCCCGAAGGCCGGGGCGCCAAGTTCGTCCAGCGGAAAAAGGACACAAAAACGGGTGGGCTATAGCCTTGGGGGTGGGGTTGGCCAACTTCGGCCGCCGGACTCGGAATGGCGCGAGAGTTCTTGAGGGGCCTCCGTGTACCAAAAATAGGCCGTGGGCACATCCGCGCCCAAAAATAACCACCCGAAGGCCGGGGCGCCAAGTTCGTCCAGCGGAAAAAGGCCACAAAAACGGGTGGGCTATCACCTTGGGAGGTGGGGCTGGCCAACTTCGTCCGCCGGACTCGGAATGGCACTAGACTTTGCGAGGGCCCTTCGTGTGCCAAAAAAAGGCCGCGAGCACAGCCGCGTCCAAAAATAACTGCCCGAAGGTCGGGGCGCCAAGTTCGTCCAGCGGAAAAAGGCCACAAAAACGGGTAGGCTATAGCCCAGGGGGGTGGGGCTGGCCCACTTCGTCCGCCGGACTCGGAATAACGCTAGACTTTGCGAGGAGCCTCTGTGTGCTAAAAATAGGTCGCGGGCACAGCCGCGCAAAAAAATAACCACCCGAAGTCCGGGGCGCCAAATTTCGTCCAGCGGAAAAAGGCCACAAAAACGGGTGGGCTATAGCCTTGGGGGGTGGGGCTCGCCAACTTCGTCCGCCGGACTCGGAATGGCGCGAGACTTTGCGAGGGCCCTCCGTGTGCCAAAAATAGGCCGCGGGCACAGCCGCACTCAAAAATAACCGCCCGAAGGCCGCGGCGCCAAGTTCGTCCAGCGGAAAAAGGCCACAAAAACGGGTGGGCTATCGCCTTGGGAGGTGGGGCTGGCCAACCTCGTCCGCCGGACTCGGAATGACGCTAGACTTTGCGAGGAGCCTCTGTGTGCTAAAAATAGGTCGCGGGCAAAGCCGCGCCGAAAAATAACCACCCGAAGTCCGGGGCGCCAAAGTTCGTCCAGCGGAAAAAGGCCACAAAAACGGGTGGGCTATAGCCTTGGGGGGTGGGGCTGGCCCACTTCGTCCGCCGGACTCGGAATGGCGCGAGACTTTGCGAGAGGCCTCCGTGTGCCAGAAATAGGCCGCGGGCACAGCCGCGCCAAAAAATAACCACCCGAAGGCCGGGGCGCCAAGTTCGTCCAGCGGAAAAAGGCCACAAAAACGGGTGGGCTATGGCCTTGGGGAGTGGGGCTTGGCAACTTCGTCCGCCGGACTCGGAATGGCGCGAGACTTTGCGAGGGGCTTCCGTGTGCCAAAAATAGGCCGCGGGCACAGCCGCGCGCAAAAATAACCGCCCGAAGGCCGGGCCGCCAAGTTCATCCAGCGGAAAAAGGCCACAAAAACGGGTGGGCTATAGCCTTGGGGGGTGGGGATGGCCCACTTCGTCCGCCGGACTCGGAATGGCGCGAGACTTTGCGAGAGCCCTCCGTGTACCAAAAATAGGCCGCGGGCATAGCGGCGCCCAAAAATAACCGCCCGAAGGCCGGGGTGCCAAGTTCGTCCAGCGGAAAAAGGCCACAAAAACGGGTGTGCTTAGCCTTGGCACACGGCCGACTTCATCCGCCGGACTCGGAATGGTGCGTCACTTTGCGAGGGCTCTCCGTGTGCCAAAAATAGGCTGCGGGCACAGCCGCGCCCAAAAATAAACGCCCGAAGGCCGGGGCGCCAAGTTCGTCCAGCGGAAAAAGGCCACAAAAACGGGTAGGCTATAGCCTTGGGGGGTGGGGCTGGCCCAATTCGTCCGCCGGACTCGGAATGGCGCGAGACTTTCCGAGGGCCCTTCGTGTGCCAAAAATAGGCCGCGGGGACAGCCGTGCCCAAAAATAACCGCCCGACGCACGGGGCGACAAGGTCATCCAGCGGAAAAAAGCCACAAAAATGGGTGGGCTATAGCCTTGGGGGATGGGGCTGGCCAATTTCGTCTGCCGGATTCGGACTGGCGTGAGACTTTGCGAGGGCCCTCCGTGTGCCAAAAATAGGGCACGGGCACAGCCGCGCTCAAAACTAACCGCCCGAAGGCCGGGGCGCCAAGTTCGTCCGGCGGAAAAAGGCCACAAAAACGGGTAGGCTATAGCCTTGAGGGGTGGGGCAGGCCAACTTCGTCCGCCGGACTCGGAATCGCGCGAGACTTTGCGAGGGGCCTCCGTGTGCCAAAAATAGGCCGCGGGCACAGCCGCGCCCAAAAATAACCGGCCAAAGGCCGGGGCGCCAAGTTCGTCCAGCGGAAAAAGGCCACAAAAACGGGTGGGCTATAGCCTTGGGGGGTGGGGCTGCCCAACTTCGTCTGCCGGACTCAGAATGGCGCGAGACTTTGCGAGGGGCCTCCGTGTGCCAAAAATAGGCCGCAGGCACAGCCGCGTCCAAAAATAACCGCCCGAAGGCCGGGGCGCCAAGTTCGTCCAGCGGAAATAGGCCACAAAAACGGGTGGGCTATAGCCATTGGGGGTGGGGCTGGCCCACTTCGTCCGCCGGGCTCGGAATGGCGCGAGACTTTGCGAGGGGCCTTCGTGTGCAAAAAATAAGCCGCAGGCACAGCCGCGCCCAAAAATAACCGCCCGAAGGCTGGGGCGCCAAGTTCGTCCAGCGGAAAAAGGCCACAAAAACGGGTGGGCTGTAGCCTTGGGAGGTGGGGCTGGCCAACTTTGTCCGCCGGTCTCGGAATGGCTCGAGACTTTGCGAGGGGCCTCCGTGTGCCAAAAATAGGCCGCGGGCACAGCCGCGTTAAAAAATAACCACCCGAAGACCGGGGCGCCAAGTTCGTCCCGCGGAAAAAGGCCACAAAAATGGGTGGGCTATAGCCTTGTTGGGTGGTGCTGGCCAACTTCATCCGCCGGACTCGGAATGGCACGAAACTTTACGAGGGCCCTCCGTGTGCCAAAAATAGGCCGTGGTCACAGCCGCGCCCAAAAATAACCGCCCGAAGGCCGGGGCGCCAAGTTCGTCCAACGGAAAAAGGCCACAAAAACGGATGGGCTATAGCCTTGGGGGGTGGGGCCGGCCCACGCCGCCCGCCGGACTCGGAATGGCGCGAGACTTTGTGACGGGCCTCCGTGTGGAAACAATAGGCCGCGGGCACTACCGCGCCCAAAAATAACCGCCCAAAGGCCGGGACGCCAAGTTCGTCCAGCGGAAAAAGGCCACAAAAACGGGTGGGCTATAGCCTTGGCGGGTGGGGCTGGCCGACTTTGTCCGCCGGAATCGGAATGGCGCGAGACTTTGTGAGGGGCCTCCGTGTGGCAAAAATAGGCCGCGGGCACTGCCGCGCCCATAAATAACCGCCCAAAGGCCGGGACGCCAAGTTCGTCCACGGAAAAAGGCCACAAACACGGGTGGGTTATAGACTTGGGAGGTGGGGCTGGCCAACTTCGTCCGCCGGACTCGGAATGGCGCGAGACTTTGCGAGGGGCCTTCGTGTGCCAAAAATAGGCCTCGGGCACAGCCGCGCCCAAAAATAACCGCCCGAAGGCCGGGCCGCCAAGTTCGTCCAACGGAAAAAGGCCACAAAAACGGGTGGGCTATAGCCTTGGGGGGTAGGGCTGGCCCACTTCGTTCGCTGGACTCGGAATGGCGCGAAACTTTGCGAGGGGCCTTCGTGTGCCAAAAATAGGGCACGGGCACAGCCGCGCTCAAAACTAACCGCCCGAAGGCCGGGGCGCCAAGTTCGTCCGGCGGAAAAAGGCCACAAAAACGGGTAGGCTATAGCCTTGAGGGGTGGGGCAGGCCAACTTCGTCCGCCGGACTCGGAATCGCGCGAGACTTTGCGAGGGGCCTCCGTGTGCCAAAAATAGGCCGCGGGCACAGCCGCGCCCAAAAATAACCGGCCAAAGGCCGGGGCGCCAAGTTCGTCCAGCGGAAAAAGGCCACAAAAACGGGTGGGCTATAGCCTTGGGGGTGGGGCTGCCCAACTTCGTCTGCCGGACTCAGAATGGCGCGAGACTTTGTGAGGGGCCTCCGTGTGCCAAAAATAGGCCGCGGGCACAGCCGCGTTAAAAAATAACCACCCGAAGACCGGGGCGCCAAGTTCGTCCCGCGGAAAAAGGCCACAAAAATGGGTGGGCTATAGCCTTGTTGGGTGGTGCTGGCCAACTTCATCCGCCGGACTCGGAATGGCACGAAACTTTACGAGGGCCCTCCGTGTGCCAAAAATAGGCCGTGGTCACAGCCGCGCCCAAAAATAACCGCCCGAAGGCCGGGGCGCCAAGTTCGTCCAACGGAAAAAGGCCACAAAAACGGATGGGCTATAGCCTTGGGGGGTGGGGCTGGCCCACTTCGTCCGCCGGACTCGGAATGGCGCGAGACTTTGTGACGGGCCTCCGTGTGGAAACAATAGGCCGCGGGCACTACCGCGCCCAAAAATAACCGCCCAAAGGCCGGGACGCCAAGTTCGTCCAGCGGAAAAAGGCCACAAAAACGGGTGGGCTATAGCCTTGGCGGGTGGGGCTGGCCGACTTTGTCCGCCGGAATCGGAATGGCGCGAGACTTTGTGAGGGGCCTCCGTGTGGCAAAAATAGGCCGCGGGCACTGCCGCGCCCATAAATAACCGCCCCACGGCCGGGACGCCAAGTGCGCCAACGGAAAAAGGCCACAAACACGGGTGGGTTATAGACTTGGGAGGTGGGGCTGGCCAACTTCGTCCGCCGGACTCGGAATGGCGCGAGACTTTGCGAGGGGCCTTCGTGTGCCAAAAATAGGCCTCGGGCACAGCCGCGCCCAAAAATAACCGCCCGAAGGCCGGGCCGCCAAGTTCGTCCAACGGAAAAAGGCCACAAAAACGGGTGGGCTATAGCCTTGGGGGGTAGGGCTGGCCCACTTCGTTCGCTGGACTCGGAATGGCGCGAAACTTTGCGAGGGGCCTTCGTGTGCCAAAAATAGGGCACGGGCACAGCCGCGCTCAAAACTAACCGCCCGAAGGCCGGGGCGCCAAGTTCGTCCGGCGGAAAAAGGCCACAAAAACGGGTAGGCTATAGCCTTGAGGGGTGGGGCAGGCCAACTTCGTCCGCCGGACTCGGAATCGCGCGAGACTTTGCGAGGGGCCTCCGTGTGCCAAAAATAGGCCGCGGGCACAGCCGCGCCCAAAAATAACCGGCCAAAGGCCGGGGCGCCAAGTTCGTCCAGCGGAAAAAGGCCACAAAAACGGGTGGGCTATAGCCTTGGGGGGTGGGGCTGCCCAACTTCGTCTGCCGGACTCAGAATGGCGCGAGACTTTGCGAGGGGCCTCCGTGTGCCAAAAATAGGCCGTGGGCACAGCCGCGCCCAAAAATAACCACCCGAAGGCCGGGGCGACAAGTTCGTCCAACGGAAAAAGGCCACAAAAACGGGTGGGCTATAGCCTTGGGGGGTAGGGCTGGCCCACTTCGTTCGCTGGACTCGGAATGGCGCGAGACTTTGCGAGGGGCCTTCGTGTGCCAAAAATAGGCCTCGGGCACAGCCGCGCCCAAAAATAACCGCCCGAAGGCCGGGCCGCCAAGTTCGTCCAACGGAAAAAGGCCACAAAAACGGGTGGGCTATAGCCTTGGGGGGTAGGGCTGGCCCACTTCGTTCGCTGGACTCGGAATGGCGCGAAACTTTGCGAGGGGCCTTCGTGTGCCAAAAATAGGCCTCGGGCACAGCCGCGCCCAAAAATAACAGCCCGAAGGCCGGGCCGCCAAGTTCGTCCAGCGGAAAAAGGCCACAAAAACGGGTGGGCTACAGCATTGGGGGGTGGGGCTGGCCCACTTCGTCCGCCGGACTCGGAATGGCGCGAGACTTTGCTAGGGGCCTCCGTGTGCCAAAAATAGGCCGCGGGCACAGCCACGCCCAAAAATAACCGCCCGAAGGCCGGGGCGCCAAGTTCGTCCAGCGCAAAAAGGCCACAAAAACGGGTGGGCTATAGCCTTGGGAGGTGGGGATGGCCAAATTCGTCCGCCGGACTCGGAATGGCGCGAGACTTTGCGAGGGGCCTCCGTGTACCAAAAATAGGCTACGGGCACAGCCGCGCCCAAAAATAACCGCCCGAAGGCCGGGGCGCCAAGTTTGTCCAGCGGAAAAAGGCCACAAAAACGGGTGGGCTATAGCCTTGGGGGGTGGGGCTGGCCAGCTTCGTCCGCCGGACTAGGAATGGCGCGAGACTTTACAAGGGGCCTCCGTGTGCAAAAAATACGCCGCGGACACAGCCGCGCCCAAAAATAACCGCCCGAAGGCCGGGCCGCCACTTTCGTCCAGCGGAAAAAGGCCTCAAAAACGGGTGGGCTATAGCCTTGGGGGGTGGGGCTAGCCTACTTCGTCCTCCGGACTCGGAATAGTGCGAGAATTTGCGAGGGGTCTCCGTGTACCAAAAATAGGCCGCGGGCACAGCCGCACCTAAAAATAACCGCCCCAAGGCCGGGGCGATAAGTTCGTCCAGCGGAAAAAGGCCACAAAAACGGGTTGCTATAGCGTTGGGGGTGGGGCTGGCCAACTTCGTCCGCCGGACTCGGAATGGCGCGAGACTTTGCGAGGGGCCTCCGTGTGCCAAAAATAGGCCGCAGGCACAGCCGCGCCCAAAAATAACCGCCCGAAGGCCGGGGCGCCAAGTTCGTCCAGCGGAAAAAGGCCACAAAAACGGGTGGGCTATAGCCTTGGGGGGTGGGGCTGGCCCACTTCGTCCGCCGGACTCGGAATGGCGCGAGACTTTGCGAGGGGCCACCGTGTACCAAAAATAGGCCGCGGGCACAGCCGCGCCCAAAAATAACCGCCCGAAGGCCGGGGCGCCAAGTTTGTCCAGCGGAAAAAGGCCACAAAAACGGGTGGGCTATAGCCTTGGGGGGTGGGGCTGGCCAGCTTCGTCCGCCGGACTAGGAATGGCGCGAGAGTTTACAAGGGGCCTCTGTGTGCAAAAAATACGCCGCGGACACAGCCGCGCCCAAAAATAACCGCCCGAAGGCCAGGCCGCCACTTTTGTCCAGCGGAAAAAGGCCTCAAAAACGGGTGGGCTATAGCCTTGGGGGGTGGGGCTAGCCTACTTCGTCCTCCGGACTCGGAATAGTGCGAGAATTTGCGAGGGGTCTCCGTGTACCAAAAATAGGCCGCGGGCACAGCCGTACCTAAAAATAACCGCCCGAAGGCCGGGGCGATAAGTTCGTCCAGCGGAAAAAGGCCACAAAAACGGGTTGGCTATAGCGTTGGGGGTGGGGCTGGCCAACTTCGTCCGCCGGACTCGGAATGGCGCGAGACTTTGCGAGGGGCCTTCGTGTGCAAAAAATAGGCCGCGGGCACAGCCGCGACCAAAAATAACCGCCCGAAGGCCGGGACGCCAAGTTCGTCCAGCGGAAAAAGGCCACAAAAACGGGTGGGCTGTAGCCTTGGGAGGTGGGGCTGGCCAACTTTGTCCGCCGGTCTCGGAATGGCGCGAGACTTTGCGAGGGGCCTCCGTGTGCCAAAAATAGGCCGCGGGCACAGCCACGTTAAAAAATAACCATCCGAAGACCGGGGCGCCAAGTTCGTCCCGCGGAAAAAGGCCACAAAAATGGGTGGGCTATAGCCATGTTGGGTGGTGCTGGCCGACTTCGTCCGCCGGACTCGGAATGGCGCGAAACTTTACGAGGGCCCTCCGTGTGCCAAAAATAGGCCGTGGTCACAGCCGCGCCCAAAAATAACCGCCCGAAGGCCGGGGCGCCAAGTTCGTCCAACGGAAAAAGGCCACAAAAACGGGTGGGCTATAGCCTTGGGGGGTGGGGCTGGCCAACTTCGTCCGCTGGACTCGGAATGAGGTGAGACTTTGCGAGGGGCCTCCGTGTGCCAAAAATAGGCCGTCGGCACAGCCGCGCCCAAAAATAACCACCCGAAGGCCGGGGCGCCAAGTTCGTCCAGCAGAAAAAGGCCACAAAAACGGGTGGGCTATAGCATTGGGGGGGGGGGCGGGCCAACTTCGTCCGCCGGACTCGGAATGGAACGAGACGTTACGAGGGCCCTCCGTTTGCCAAAAATAGGCCGCGGACACAGCCGCACCCAAAAATAACCGCCCGAAGGCCGGGGCGCCAAGTTCGTCCAGCGGAAAAAGGCCACAAAAACGGGTGGGCTATAGCCTTGGGAGGTGGGGCTGGCCAATTTCGTCCGCCGGACTCGGAATGGCGCGAGACTTTGCGAGGGGCCGCCGTGTGCCAAAAATAGGCTGCGGGCACAGCCGCGCCCAAAAATAACGGCCCGAAGGCCGGGCCGCCAAGTTCGTCCAGCGGAAAAAGGCCACAAAAACGGGTGGGCTATAGCCTTGGGGGGTGGGGCTGGCCCACTTCGTCCGCCGGACAGGGAATGGCGCGAGACTTTGCGAGGGGCCTCCGTGTGCCAAAAATAGGCCGCAGGCACAGCCGCGTCCAAAAATAACCGCCCGAAGGCCGGGGCGCCAAGTTCGTCCAGCGGAAATAGGCCACAAAAACGGGTGGGCTATAGCCATTGGGGGTAGGGCTGGCCCACTTCGTCCGCCGGGCTCGGAATGGCGCGAGACTTTGCGAGGGGCCTTCGTGTGCAAAAAATAAGCCGCAGGCACAGCCGCGCCCAAAAATAACCGCCCGAAGGCTGGGGCGCCAAGTTCGTCCAGCGGAAAAAGGCCACAAAAACGGGTGGGCCGGAGCCCCGGGAGGTGGGGCTGGCCAACTTCGTCCGCCGGTCTCGGAATGGCTCGAGACTTTGCGAGGGGCCTCCGTGTGCCAAAAAATAGCCGCATGGCACAGCCGCGTTAAAAATAACCACCCAAGACCGGGGCGCCAAGTTCGTCCCGCGGGACAAGGCCACAAAATGGGTGGGCTATAGCCTTGTTGGGTGGTGCTGGCCAACTTCATCCGCCCGGACTCGGAATGGCACGAAACTTTACGAGGGCCCTCCGTGTGCCAAAAATAGGCCGTGGTCACAGCCGCGCCCAAAAATAACCGCCCGAAGGCCGGGGCGCCAAGTTCGTCCAACGGAAAAAGGCCACAAAAACGGATGGGCTATAGCCTTGGGGGGTGGGGCTGGCCCACTTCGTCCGCCGGACTCGGAATGGCGCGAGACTTTGTGACGGGCCTCCGTGTGGAAACAATAGGCCGCGGGCACTACCGCGCCCAAAAATAACCGCCCAAAGGCCGGGACGCCAAGTTCGTCCAGCGGAAAAAGGCCACAAAAACGGGTGGGCTATAGCCTTGGCGGGTGGGGCTGGCCGACTTTGTCCGCCGGAATCGGAATGGCGCGAGACTTTGTGAGGGGCCTCCGTGTGGCAAAAATAGGCCGCGGGCACTGCCGCGCCCATAAATAACCGCCCAAAGGCCGGGACGCCAAGTTCGTCCACGGAAAAAGGCCACAAACACGGGTGGGTTATAGACTTGGGAGGTGGGGCTGGCCAACTTCGTCCGCCGGACTCGGAATGGCGCGAGACTTTGCGATGGGCCTCCGTGTGCCAAAAATAGGACGCAGGCACAGCCACGCTGAAAAATAACAGCCCGAAGGTGGGGGCGCCAAGTTCGTCCAGCGGAAAAAGGCCACAAAAACGGGGTGGGCTATAGCCTTGGGGGGTAGGGCTGGCCCACTTCGTCCTCCGGACTCGGAATGGCGCGAGACTTTGTGAGGGGCCTTCGTGTTCCAAAAATAGGCCTCGGGCACAACCGCGTCCAAAAATAACCGCCCGAAGGCCGGGCCGCCAAGTTCGTCCAGCGGAAAAAGGCCACAAAAATGGGTGGGCTACAGCCTTGGGGGGTGGGGTTGGCCCACTTCGTCCGCCGGACTCGGAATGGCGCGAGACTTTGCGAGGGGCCTCCGTGTGCCAAAAATAGGCCGCGGGCACAGCCACGCCCAAAAATAACAGCCCGAAGGCCGGGGCGCCAAGTTCGTCCACTGCAAAAAGGCCACAAAAATGGGTGGGCTATAGCCTTGGGAGGTGGGGATGGCCAAATTCGTGCGCCGGACTCGGAATGGCGCGAGACTTTACGAGGGGCCTCCGTGTGCCAAAAATAGACCGCGGGCACAGCCGCGCATAAAAATAACCACCCGAAGGCCGGGGCGCCAAGTTCGTCCAGCGGAAAAAGGCCACAAAAACGGGTGGGCTATAGCCTTGGGAGGTGGGGAACTTCGTCCGCCGGACTCGGAAAGGTGCGAACCTTTCCGTGGGGCCTCCGTGTGCCAAAAATAGGCCGTAGGCACAGCCGCGCCCAAAAATAACCACCCGAAGGCTGGGGCGCCAAGTTCGTCCAGCGGAAAAAGGCCACAAAAACGGGTGGACTATAGCCTTGGGGGGTGGGGCTGGCCACCTTCGTCCGCCGGACTCGGAATGGCGCGAGACATTGCGAGGGCCCTCCATGTGAACAAAATAGGCCGCGGGCACAGCCGAGCCCAAAAATAACCGCCCGAACGCCGGGGCGCCAAGTTCGTCCAGCGGAAAAAGGCCACAAAAACGGGTGGGCTATAGCCTTGGGAGGTGGGGCTGGCCAACTTCGTCCCCCGGACTCGGAATGGCGCGAGACTTTCCGAGGGGCCTCCGTGTGCCAAAAATAGGCCGCAGGCACAACCGCGCCCAAAACTAACCGCCCGAAGGCCGGGGTGCCAAGTTCGTCCAGCGGAAAAAGGCCACAAAAACGGGTGGGCTATAGCCTTGGGAGGTGGGGAACTTCGTCCGCCGGACTCGGAAAGGTGCGAACCTTTCCGTGGGGCCTCCGTGTGCCAAAAATAGGCCGCAGGCACAGCCGCGCCCAAAAATAACCACCCGAAGGCCGGGGCGCCAAGTTCGTCCAGCGGAAAAAGGCCACAAAAACGGGTGGACTATAGCCTTGGGGGGTGGGGCTGGCCACCTTCGTCCGCCGGACTCGGAATGGCGCGAGACATTGCGAGGGCCCTCCATGTGAACAAAATAGGCCGCGGGCACAGCCGAGCCCAAAAATAACCGCCCGAAGGCCGGGGCGCCAAGTTCCTCCAGCGGAAAAAGGCCACAAAAACGGGTGGGCTATAGCCTTGGGGGGTGGGGCTGGCCAACTTCGTCCGCCGGACTCGGAATAGCGCGGGACATTGCGAGGGCCCTCCGTGTGCCAAATATAGGCCGCGGGCACAGCCGCGCCCAAAAATAACTGACCGAAGGCCGGGGCGCCAAGTTTGTCCAGCGGAAAAAGGCCACAAAAACGGGTGGGCTATAGCCTTGGGGGGTGGGGCTGGCCCACTTCGTCCGCCTGACTTGGAATGGAGCGAGACATTACGAGGGCCCTTCGTGTACCAAAAATAGGCCGCGGACACAGCCGCGCCCAAAAATAACCGCCGGAAGGCCGGGGCGCCAAGTTCATCCAGCGGAAAGAGGCCACAGAAACGGGTAGGCTATAGCCTTGGGGGGTGGGGCTGGCCAACTTCGTCCGCCGGACTCGGAATGGCGCGAGACTTTGCGAGGGGCCTCCGTGTACCAAAAATAGGCCGTGGGCACAACTGCGCCCAAAAATAACCTCCCGAAGGCCGGGGCGCCAAGTTCGTCAGCGGAAAAAGGCCAGAAAAACGGGTGGGCTATAGCCTTGGGGGGTGGGGCTGGCCACATTCGTCCGCCGGACTCGGAATGGCGCGAGACTTTGTGAGGGGCCTCCGTGTGCCAAAAATAGGCTACGGGCACAGCCGTGCCCAAAAATAACCACCCGAAGGCCGGGGCGCCATGTTTATCCAGCGGAAACAGGCCACAAAAACGGGTGGGCTATAGACTTGGGGGGTGGGGCTGGCCAACTTCGTCCGCCGGACTCGGAATGGCGCGAAACCTTGCGAGGGGCCTCCGTGTGCCAAAAATATGCCGCGGGCACAGCCGCGCCCAAAAATAACCGCACGAAGGCCGGGGCGCCAAGTTCGTCAGCGTAAAAAGGCCACAAAAACGGGTGGGCTATAGCCTTGGGGGGTGGGGCTGGCCAAGTTCGTACGCCGGACTCGGAATGGGGCGAGACTTTGTGAGCGGCCTCCATGTGCCAAAAACAATCCGCGGGCACAGCCGCGTCCAAAAATAACGGCCCGAAAGCCGGGGCGCCAAGTTCGTCCAGCAGAAAAAGGCCACAAAAACGGGTGGGCTATAGTCTTGGGGGGTGGGGCTGGCCAACTTCGTCCGCCGGACTCGGAATGGCGCGAGACTTTGCGAGCGGCCTCCGTGTGCCAAAAATAGGCTGCGGGCACAGCCGCGCCCAAAAATAAGCGCCCGAAGGCCGGGGCGCCAAGTTCGTCCAGCGGAAAAAGGCCACAAAAACGGGTGGTTTATAGCCTTGGGAGGTGTGGCTGGCCAACTTCGTCCGCCGGACTCCGAATGGCGTGAGAATTTGCGAGGGGCCTCCGTGGGCCAAAAATAGGCCGCGGGCACAGCCGCGGGAAAAAATAACCGCCCGATGGCCGGGGCGCCAACTTCGTCCAGCGGAAAAAGGCCACAAAAATGGGTGTGCTATAGCCTTGGGGGGTGGGGCTGGCCAACATCGTCCGCCGGACTCGGAATGGCGTGAGACTTTGCGAGGGTCCTCCGTGTGCCAAAAATAGGCCGCGGGCACAGCCGCGTACAAAAATAACCGCCCGAAGGCCGGGACGCCAAGTTCGTCCAGCGGAAAGAGGCCACAGATACGGGTGGGCTATAGCCTTGGGGGTTGGAGCTCGCCAACTTCGTCCGCCGGACTCGGAATTGCGTGAGACTTTGCGACGGGCCTCCGTGGGCCAAAAATAGGCCGCGGACATAGCTGCGCCCAAAAATAACCTCCCGAAGGCCGGGGCGCCAAGTTCGTCAGCGGAAAAAGGCCACAAAAACGGGTGGGCTATAGCCTTCGGGGGTGGGGCTGGCCGACTTCGTCCGCCGGACTTGGAATGGCGCGAGACATTACGAGGGCCCTCCGTGTGCCAAAAATAGGCCGCGGGCACAGCCACGCCCAAAAAATAACCGCCCGAAGGCCGGGGCGCCAAGTTCGTCCAGCGGAAAAAGGCCACAAAAACGGGTGGGCTATAGCCTTGGGGGGTGGGGCTGGCCAAATTCGTCCGCCGGACTCGGAATGGCGTGAAACTTTGCGAGGGGCCTCCATGTACCAAAAATAGGCCGTGGGCACAGCCGCGCCCAAAAATAACCACCCGAAGGCCGGGGCGCCAAGTTCGTCCAGCGGAAAAAGGCCACAAAAACGGGTGGCAATAGCCTTGGGGGGTGGGGCTGGCCAACTTCGTCCGCCGGACTCGGAATGGCGCGAGACTTTGCGAGGGCCCTCCGAGTGCCAAAAATAGACCGCGGGCACAGCCGCGCCCAAAAATAACCGCCCGAAGGCCGGGGCGCCAAGTTCGTCCAGCGGAAAAAGGCCACAAAAACGGGTGGGCTATAGCCTTGGGGGGTGGGGCTGGCCAAATTCGTCCGCCGGACTCGGAATGGCGTGAGACTTTGCGAGGGGCCTCCATGTACCAAAAATAGGCCGCGGGCACAGCCGCGCCCAAAAAGAACCGCCCGAAGGCCGGGGCGCCAAGTTCGTCCAGCGGAAAAAGGCCACAAAAACGGGTGGGCTATAGCCTTGGGGGGTGGGGCTGGCCAAATTCGTCCGCCAGACTCGGAATGGCGTGAGACTTTGCGAGGGGCCTCCATGTACCAAAAATAGGCCGCGGGCACAGCCGCACCCAAAAAGAACCGCCCGAAGGCCGGGGCGCCAAGTTCGTCCAGCGGAAAAAGGCCACAAAAACGGGTGGCCTATAGCCTTGGGGGGTGGGGCTGGCCAACTTCGTCCGCCGGAGTCGGAATGGCGCGAGTCTTTTTGAGGGGTCTCCGTGTGCCAAAAATAGGCCGCGGGTACAGCCGCGCCCAAAAATAACCGCCCGAAGGCCGGGGCGCCAAGTTCGTCCAGCGGAAAAAGGCCACAAAAACGGGTGGGCTATAGTCTTGGGGGGTGGGGCTGGCCAACTTCGTCCGCCGGACTCGGAATGGCGCGAGACTTTGCGAGCGGCCTCCGTGTGCCAAAAATAGGCTGCGGGCACAGCCGCGCCCAAAAATAAGCGCCCGAAGGCCGGGGCGCCAAGTTCGTCCAGCGGAAAAAGGCCACAAAAACGGGTGGTTTATAGCCTTGGGAGGTGTGGCTGGCCAACTTCGTCCGCCGGACTCCGAATGGCGTGAGAATTTGCGAGGGGCCTCCGTGGGCCAAAAATAGGCCGCGGGCACAGCCGCGGGAAAAAATAACCGCCCGATGGCCGGGGCGCCAACTTCGTCCAGCGGAAAAAGGCCACAAAAATGGGTGTGCTATAGCCTTGGGGGGTGGGGCTGGCCAACATCGTCCGCCGGACTCGGAATGGCGTGAGACTTTGCGAGGGTCCTCCGTGTGCCAAAAATAGGCCGCGGGCACAGCCGCGTACAAAAATAACCGCCCGAAGGCCGGGACGCCAAGTTCGTCTAGCGGAAAGAGGCCACAGATACGGGTGGGCTATAGCCTTGGGGGGTGGGGCTCGCCAACTTCGTCCGCCGGACTCGGAATTGCGTGAGACTTTGCGAAGGGCCTCCGTGGGCCAAAAATAGGCCGCGGACATAGCTCCGCCCAAAAATAACATCCCGAAGGCCGGGGCGCCAAGTTCGTCAGCGGAAAAAGGCCACAAAAACGGGTGGGCTATAGCCTTGGGGGGTGGGGCTGGCCAACTTCGTCCGCCGGACTCCGAATGGCGCGAGACTTTGCGAGGCGTCTCCGTGTGCCAAAAATAGGCCGCGGGTACAGCCGCGCCCAATAATACCCGCCCGAAGGCCGGGGCGCCAAGTTCGTCCAGCGGAAAGAGGCCACAAAAACGGGTGGGCTATAGCCTTGGGGGGTGGGGCTGGCCAACTTCGTCCGCCGGACTCCGAATGGCGCGAGACTTTGCGAGGCGCTTCCGTGTGCCAAAAATAGGCCACGGGCACAGCCGCGCCCAAAAATACCCGCCCGAAGATCGGGGCGCCAAGTTCGTCCAGCGGAAAAAGGCCACAAAAACGGGTGGGCTATAGCCTTGGGGGGTGGGGCTGGCCAATTTCGTCCGCCGGACTCGGAATGGCGCGAGACTTTACGAGGTGCCTCCGTGTGCCAAAAATAGGCGGCGGGCACAGCCACGCCCAAAAATAACCGCCGGAAGGCCGGGGCGCCAAGTTCGTCCAGCGGAAAGAGGCCACAGAAACGGGTGGGCTATAGCCTTGGGAGGTGGGGCTGGCCAACTTCGTCCGCCGGACTCGGAATTGCGTGAGACTTTGCGACGGGCCTCCGTGGGCCAAAAATAGGCCGCGGACATAGCTGCGCCCAAAAATAACCTCCCGAAGGCCGGGGCGCCAAGTTCGTCAGCGGAAAAAGGCCACAAAAACGGGTGGGCTATAGCCTTCGGGGGTGGGGCTGGCCGACTTCGTCCGCCGGACTTGGAATGGCGCGAGACATTACGAGGGCCCTCCGTGTGCCAAAAATAGGCCGCGGGCACAGCCACGCCCAAAAAATAACCGCCCGAAGGCCGGGGCGCCAAGTTCGTCCAGCGGAAAAAGGCCACAAAAACGGGTGGGCTATAGCCTTGGGGGGTGGGGCTGGCCAAATTCGTCCGCCGGACTCGGAATGGCGTGAGACTTTGCGTGTGGCCTCCATGTACCTAATATAGGCCGCTTGGCACAGCCGCGCCAAAAATAAACCCCCGAAGGCCGGGGCGCCAAGTTTGTCCAGCGGAAAAAGGCCACAAAAACGGGTGGGCTATAGCCTTGGGAGGTGGGGCTGGCCGACTTCGTCCGCCGGACTCGGAATGGCGCGAGACTTTGCGAGGGCCCTCCGAGTGCCAAAAATAGACCGCGGGCACAGCCGCGCCCAAAAATAACCGCCCGAAGGCCGGGGCGCCAAGTTCGTCCAGCGGAAAAAGGCCACAAAAACGGGTGGGCTATAGCCTTGGGGGGTGGGGCTGGCCATGTTCGTCCGCCGGACTCGGAATGGAGCGAGACTTTGGGAGCGGTCTCCGTGTGTCAAAAAAAGGCCTCGGCCACAGCCGCGCCCAAAAATAACCGCCCCAAGGCCGGGGCGCCAAGTTCGTCCAGCTGAAAAAGGCCACAAAAACGGGTGGGCTATAGCCTTGGGGGGTGGGGCTGGCCAAGTTCGTCCGCCGGACTCAGAATGGGGTGAGACTTTGTAAGCGGCCTCCATGTGCCAAAAATAGGCCGTGGACACAGCCGTACCCAAAAATAACCGCCCGAAGGCCGGGTTGCCAAGTTCGTCCACCGGAAAAAGGCCACAAAAACGGGTGGGCTATACCCTTGGGGGGTGGGGCTGGCCATGTCCGTCCGCCGGACTCGAAATGGGGTGAGACATTACGAGCGGCCTCCGTGTGCCAAAAATAGGCCGCGGGCACAGCCGTAATAAAAAATAACCGCCCGAAGTCCGGGGCGCCAAGTTCGTGCAGTGGAAAATGGCCACAAAAACGGGTGGGCTATAGCCTTTGGGGGGTGGGGCAGGCCAACTTCGTCCGCCGGACTCGAATTGGGGTGAGACTTTACGAGCGGCCTCCATGTGCCACAAATAGGCCACCGGCACAGCCGTACCCAAAAATAACCACCCGAAGACCGGGGCGCCAAGTTCGTCCAGCGGAAAGGGGCCACAAAAACGGGTGGGCTATAGCCTTGGGGGGTGGGGATGGCCAAGTTCGTCCGCCGGGCTCGGAATGGGGCGAGACTTTGGAAGCGGCCTCCGTGTGCCAAAAAATAGGCTGTGGGCATAGCCGTACCCAAAAATAACCACCCGAAGACCGGGGCGCCAAGTTTGTCCAGCGGAAAGGGGCCACAAAAACGGGTGGGCTATAGCCTTGGGGGGTGGGGCTGGCCAAGTTTGTCCCCCGAACTCGGAATGGGGCGAAACTTTGGAAACGGCCTCCGTGTGCCAAAAAATAGGCTGCAGGCACAGCCGCGCCCAAAAAAAAACCGCTAAAGGCCGGGGCGCCAAGTTCGTCCAGCGGAAAAAGGCCACAAAAACGGGTGGGCTATAGCCTTGGGGGGTGGAGCTGGTCAAGTTCGTCCGCCGGACTGGGAATGGGGCGACACTTTGCGAGCGGCCTCCGTGTGCCACAAATAAGCCGCGGGCACTGCCGTGCCTAAAAATAAACGCCCGAAGGCCGGGTCGCAAAGTTGGTCCAGCAGAAAAAGGCCACAAAAACGGGTGGGCTATAGCCTTGGGGGGTGGGGCTGGCCAAGTTCGTCCGCCGGACTCGGAATGGGACGAGACTTTGCAAGCGGCCTCCATGTGCCAAAAATAGGCCGTGGGCACAGCCGCGTCCAAAAATAACCAGCCGAAGGCCAGGGCGCCAAGTTCGTCCAGTGGAAAAAGGCCACAAAAACGGGTGGGCTATAGCCTTGGGGGGTGGGGCAGGCCAAGTTCGTCCGCCGGACTCGGAATGGGACGAGACTTTGCGAACGGCCTCTGTACGCCAAAAATAGGCCACGGGCACAGCCGCGTCCAAAAATAACCAACCGAAGGCCAGGGCGCCAAGTTCGTCCAGCGGAAAAAGGCCACAAAAATGGGTGGGCTATAGCCTTGGGGGGTGGAGATGGCCAATTTCCTCCGCCGGACTCGGAATGGGGCGAGACTTTGCGAGCGGCCTCCGTGTGCTAAAAATAGGCCAAGGGCACAGCCGCGCCCAAAAATAACCACCCGAAGGCCGGGGCGCCAAGTTCGTCCAGCGGAAAAAGGCCACAAAAACGGGTGGGCTATAGCCTTGGGGTGGGGCTGGCCAAGTTCGTCCGCCGGACTCAGAATGGGACGAGACTTTGCGAGCGGCCTCCGTGTGCAAAAAATAGGCCGTGGTCACAGCCTCATCCAAAATAACCACCCGAAGGCCAGGGCGCCAAGTTCGTCCAGCAGAAAAAGGCCACAAAAACGGGTGGGCTATAGCCTTGGGGGGTGGGGCTGGCCAAGTTCGTCCGCCGGACTCGGAATGGGATGAGACATTACGAGCGGCCTCCGTGTGCCAAAAATAGGCCGTGGTCACAGCCTCGTCCAAAAATAACCACCCGAAGGCCAGGGCGCCAAGTTCGTCCAGCGGAAAAAGGCCACAAAAACGGGTGGGCTGTAGCCTTGGGGGGTGGGGCTGGCCAAGTTCGTCCGCCGGACACGGAATGGGACGAGACTTTGCGAGCGGCCTCCGTCTGCCAAAATAGGTCGCGGGTACAGCCGCGCCCAAAAATAACCGGCCGAAGGCCGGGGCGCCATGTTCGTCCAGCGGAAAAAGGCCACAAAAACGGGTGGGCTATAGCCTTGTGGGGTGGGGCTAGCCAACTTCGTCCGCCGGACTCGGAATGGGACGAGACTTTGCAAGCGGCCGCCGTGTGCCAAAAATAGGCCACGGACAATGCCACGCCCAAAAATAACCGCCGAAGGCTGGGGCACAAAGCTCGTCCAGCGGAAAAAGGGCTCAAAAACGGGTGGGCTATAGCCTTGGGGGGTGGGGCTGGCCAAGTTCGTCCGCCGGACTCGGAATGGGACGAGACTTTGCAAGCGGCCGCCGTGTGCCAAAAATAGGCCACGCACAATGCCGCGCTGAAAAATAACCGCCGAAGGCCGGGGCACAAAGCTCGTCAAGCGGAAAAAGGGCTCAAAAACGGGTGGGCTATAGCCTTGGGGCGTGGGGCTGGCCAACTTCGTCCGCCGGACTCGGAATGGGATGAGACTTTGCGATGGCTTCCTTGTGCCAAAAATAGTCCATGGGCACAACCGCGTCCAAAAATAACTGCCTGAAGGCCGGGGCTCCAAGTTCGTCCAGCGGAAAAAGACCACAAAAACGGGTGGGCTAAAGCCTTGGGGGGTGGTGCTGGCCATGTTCGTCCGCCGGACTCGGAATGGGGTGAGACTTTGCAAGCGGCCTCCGTGTGATGAAAATAGGATACGGACACAGCTGCGCCCAAAAATAACAGCCCGAAGGCCGGGGCGCCAAGTTCGTCCAGCGGAAAAAGGCCACAAAAACGGGTGGGCTATAGCCTAGGGGGGTGGGGCTGGCCAAGTTCTTCCGCCGGACTCGGAATGGGGAGAGACTTTGCGAGCGGCCTCCATGTGACAAAATTGGCCGCGGGTACAGCCGCGCCCAAAAATAACCGGCCGAAGGCCGTGGCGCCAAGTTCGTCCAGCGGAAAAAGGCCACAAAAACGGGTGGGCTATAGCCTTGTGGGGTGGGGCTAGCCAAGTTCGTCCGCCGGACTCGGAATGGGACGAGACTTTGCAAACGGCCTCCGTGTACCGAAAATAGGATGCGGACACAGCCGCGCCCGAAAATAACCACCCGAAGGCCGGGGCGCCAAGTTCGTCCAGCGGTAAAAGGCCACAAAAACGGGTGGGCTATTGCCTTGGGGGGTGGGGCTGGCCATGTTCGTCCGCCGGACTTGGAATAGGGCGAGACTTTGTGAGCAGCCTCCGTGTGCCAAAAATAGGCCGAGGGCACAGTCGTACCCAAAAATAACCGCCCGAAGGCCGGGGCGCCAAGTACGTCCACCGGAAAAAGGCCACAAAAACGGTTGGGCTATAGCCTTGTAGGGTGTGGCTGGCCAAATTCGTCCGCCGGACTCGGAATGGGACGAGACTTTACGAGCGGCCTCCATGTGCCAAAAATAGGCCACCGGAAAAGTCGTACCAAAAAAAAAATCCCCGAACGCCGGCGCGCCAAGTTCGTCCAGCGGAAAAAGGCAACAAAAATGGGTGGGTTATAGCCTTGGGGGGAGGCGCAGGCAATGTTCGTCCGCCGGACTCGGAATAGGGCGAGACTTTGCAAGCAGCCTCCGTGTGAGGAAAATAGGATACGGACACAGCCGCGCCCAAAAATAACAGCCCGAAGGCCGGGGCGCCAAGTTCGTCCAGCGGAAAAAGGCCACAAAAACGGGTGGGATATAGCCTTGGGGGGTGGGGCTGGCCAAGTTCGTCCGATGGACTCGGAATGGGACGAGACTTTGCGAGCGGCCTCCGTGTACCAAAAATAGGATGCGGGCACAGCCGCGCCCGAAAATAACCACCCGAAGGCCTGGGCGCCAAGTTCGTCCAGCGGAAAAAGGCCACAAAAACGGGTGGGCTATTGCCTTGGGGGGTGGGGCTGGCCATGTTCGTCCGCCGGACTTGGAATAGGGTGAGACTTTGTGAGCAGCCTCCATGTGCCAAAAATAGGCCGAGGGCACAGTCGCCCCCAAAAATAACCGCCCGAAGGCCGGGTCGCTAAGTACGTCCAGCGGAAAAAGGTCACAAAAACGGTTGGGCTATAGCCTTGGGGGGTGGCGCTGGCCATGTTAAATCCGCGGACTCTGAATGGGACGAGACTTTGCGAGCGGCCTCCTTGTGCCAAAAATACGTAGCGGTCACAGCCACGCCCAAAAATAACCGCCGAAAGGCAGGCCGCCAAGTTCGTCCAGCGGAAAAGGCCACAAAAGCGGGTGGGCTATAGCCTTGTGGGGTGTGGCTGGCCAAGTAAATCCGCCGCTTTTTCGGAATAATGGGACGAGAATTTCTGAGCGACCTCCATGTGCCAAAAATAGGCCGCGGACTTGGAATAGGGTGAGACTTTGTGAGCAGCCTCCATGTGCCAAAAATAGGCCGAGGCACAGTCGCGCCCAAAAATAACGCCCAAGGCCGGGCGCCAAGTACGTCCAGCGGAAAAAGGTCACAAAAACGGTTGGGCTATAGCCTTGGGGGGTGGCGCTGGCCATGTTCGTCCGCCGGACTCGGAATGGGACTAGACTTTGTGAGCGGCCTCCATGTGCCAAGAATACGTAGCGGTCACAGCCACGCCCAAAAATAACCGCCCGAAAGGCAGGCCGCCAAGTTCGTCCAGCGGAAAAAGGCCACAAAAACGGGTGGGCTATAGCCTTGTGGGGTGTGGCTGGCCAAGTTCGTCCGCCGCACTCGGAATGGGACGAGAATTTACGAGTGACCTCCACGTGCCAAAAATAGGCCGCGGGCAAAGTCGCACCAAAAAAAAAATCCCCGAACGCCGGCGCGCCAAGTTCGTCCAGCGGAAAAAGGCAACAAAAACGGATGGGTTATAGCCTTGGGGGGAGGCGCAGGCAATGTTCGTCCGCCGGACTCGGAATGGGGCAAGACTTTGCAAGCGGCCTCCGTGTGAGGAAAATAGGATACGGACACAGCTGCGCCCAAAAATAACCGCCCGATGGCCGGGGCGCCAAGTTCGTCCAGCGGAAAAAGGCCACAAAAACGGGTGGGCTATAGCCTTGGGGGGTGGGGCTGGCCAAGTTCTTCCGCCAGACTCGGAATGGGGAGAGACTTTTATGAGCGGCCTCCGTGTACCAAAATAGGCCGCGGGTACAGCCGCGCCCAAAAATAACCGGCCGAAGGCCGGGGCGCCAAGTTCGTCCAGTGGAAAAAGGCCACAAAAACGGGTGGGCTATACCTTGTGGGGTGCGGCTAGCCAAGTTCGTCCGCCGGACTCGGAATAGGATGAGACTTTGCAAGCGGCCTCCGTGTACCGAAAATAGGATGCGGGCACAGCCGAGCCCAAAAATAACCACCCGAAGGCCGGGGCGCCAAGTTCGTCCAGCGGAAAAAGGCCACAAAAACGGGTGGGCTATTGCCTTGGGGGGTGGGGCTGGCCATGTTCGTCCGCCGGACTTGGAATAGGGCGAGACTATGTGAGCAGCCTCCGTGTGCCAAAAAGAGGCCGAGGGCACAGTCGCGCCCAAAAATAACCGCCCGAAGGCCGGGGCGCCAAGTACGTCCAGCGGAAATAGGCCACAAAAACGGTTGGGCTATAGCCTTGGGGGGTGGCGCTGGCCATGTTCGTCCGCCGGACTCGGAATGGGACTAGACTTTGCGGCCTCCATGTGCCAAAAATACGCCGCGGGCACAGCCACGCCCAAAAATAACCGCCCGAAAGCCAGGCCGCCAAGTTCGTCCAGCGGAAAAAGGCCACAAAAACGGGTGGGCTATAGCCTTGTGGGGTGTGGCTGGCCAAGTTCGTCCGCTGGACTCGGAATGGGACGAGACTTTACGAGCGGCCTCCATGTGCCAAAAATAGGCCGCAGGCAAAGTCGCACCAAAAAAAAAATCCCCAAACGCCGGCGCGCCAAGTTCGTCCAGCGGAAAAAGGCCACAAAAACGGGTGGGTTATAGCCTTGGGGGGAGGCGCAGGCAATGTTCGTCCGCCGGACTCGGAATGGGGCGAGACTTTGCAAGCGGCCTCCGTGTGAGGAAAATAGGATACGGACACAGACGCGTCCAAAAATAACAGCCCGAAGGCCGGGGCGCCAAGTTCGTCCAGCGGAAAAAGGCCACAAAAACGGGTGGGCTATAGCCTTGGGGGGTGGGGCTGGCCAAGTTCTTCCGCCGGACTCGGAATGGGGAGAGACTTTACGAGCGACCTCCGTGTGCCAAAATAGGCCGTGGGTACAGCCGCGCCCAAAAATAACCGGCCGAAGGCCGGGGCGCCAAGTTCGTCCAGCGGAAAAAGGCCACAAAAACGGGTGGGCTATAGCCTTGTGGGGTGGGGCTAGCCAAGTTCGTCCGCCGGACTCGGAATGGGACGAGACTTTGCAAGCGGCATCCATGTACTGAAAATAGGATGCGGGCACAGCCGCACCCGAAAATAACCACCCGAAGGCCGGGGCGCCAAGTTCGTCCAGCGGAAAAAGGCCACAAAAACGGGTGGGCTATTGCCTTAGGGGGTGGGGCTGGCCATGTTCGTCCGCCGGACTTGGAATAGGGCGAGACTTTGTGAGCAGCCTCCATGTGCCAAAAATAGGCCGAGGGCACAGTCCCGCCCAAAAATAACCGCCCGAAGGCCGGGGCGCCAAGTACGTCCAGCGGAAAAAGGCCACAAAAATGGTTGGGCTATAGCCTTGGGGGGTGGCGCTGGCCATGTTCGTCCGCCGGACTCGGAATGGGACTAGACTTTGCGAGCGGCCTCCATGTGCCAAAAATACGCCGCGGGCACAGCCACGACCAAAAATAACCGCCCGAAAGCCAGGCCGCCAAGTTCGTCCAGCGGAAAAAGGCCACAAAAATGGGTGGGCTATAGCCTTGTGGGGTGTGGCTGGCCAAGTTCGTCCGCCGGACTCGGAATGGGACGAGACTTTACTAGCGGCCTCCATGAGCCAAAAATAGGCCGCGGGCAAAGTCGCACCAAAAAAAAAATCCCCGAACGCCGGCGCGCCAAGTTCGTGCAGCGGAAAAAGGCAACAAAAACGGGTGGGTTATAGCCTTGGGGGGAGGCGCAGGCCATGTTCGTCCGCCGGACTCGGAATGGGACTAGACTTTGCGAGCGGCCTCCATGTGCCAAAAATACGCCGTGGGCACAGCCACGCCCAAAAATAACCCCCGAAAGCCAGGCCGCCAAGTTCGTCCAGCGGAAGTAGGCCACAAGAACGGGTTGGCTATAGCCTTGGGGGGTGAGGCTGGGCAAGTTCGTCCGTCGGACTCGGAATGGGGCGAAACTTTCCGAGCGGCCTCAGTGTGCCAAAAATAGGCCGCGGGCACAGTCATGCCCTAAAATATCCCCCCAGAGGCTGGGGCGCCAAGTTCGTCTAGCGGAAAAAGGCCACAAAAAGGGGTGGGCTATAGCCTTGGGGGGTGGGGTTGGGCAAGTTCGTCCGCCGGACTCGGAATGGGACGAGACTTTGCGAGCGGCCTTCGTGTGCCAAAAATAAGCCACGGGCACAGCCGTGCCCAAAAATAACCGCCCGAAGGCCGGGGCGCCAAGTACGTCCTGCGGAAAAAGGCCACAAAAACGTGTGGGCTATAGCCTTGGGGGGTGGGGCTGGCCAAGTTCGTCCGCCGGACTCGGAATGGGACGAGACTTTGCGAGGGGTCTCCATGTGTCAAAAATAGGCCGCGGGCATAGCCGCGCCCAAAAATAACTGCCCGAATGTCGGGGCGCCCAGTTCGTCCATCGGAAAGAGGCCACAGAAACGGGTGGGCTATAACCTTGGGGGGTGGGGCTGGCCGACTTCGTCCGCCGGACTCGGAATGGCGCGAGACTTAGCGAGGGGCCTCCATGTGCCAAAAATTAGCCGCGGGCACAGCCGCGCCCAAAAATAACCTCCCGAAGGCCTGGGCGCCAAACTCGTCAGCGGAAAAAGGCCACAAAAACGGGTGGGCTATAGCCTTGGGGGGTGTGGCTGGCCGACTTCGTCCGCCGGACTCGGAATGGCGCGAGACTTTAAGAGGGGCCTCCGTGTGCCAAAAATAGGCCGCGGGCACAGCCGCGTCCAAAAATAACCGCCCGAAGGCCGGGGCGCCATGTTCGTCCAGCGGAAAAAGGCCACAAACACGGGTGGGCAATAGCCTTGGGGGGTGGGGCTGGCCGACTTCGTCCGCCGGACTCGGAATGGCGCGAGAATTTACGAGGGGCCTCCGTGTGCCAAAAATAGGCCGCGGGCACAGCCGCGTCCAAAAAGAACCGCCTGAAGGCCGGGGCGCCAAGTTGGTCCAGCGGAAAAAGGCCACAAAAACGGGTTGGCTATAGCCTTGGGGGGTGGGGCTGGCCAACTTTGTCCGCCGGACTCGGAATGGCGTGAGACTTTGCGAGGGTCCTCCATTTGCCAAAAATAGGTTGTGGGCACAGACGAGCCCAAAAATAACAGCCCGAAGGCCGGGGCGCCAAGTTCGTCCAGCGGAAAAAGGCCACAAAAACGGGTGGGCTATAGCCTTGGGAGGTGGGGCTGGCCAACTTCGTCCGCCGGACACGGAATGGCGCGAGACTTTGCGAGGGGCCTCTGTGTGCCAAAAATAGGCCACAGGCACGGCCACGCCCAAAAATAACCGCCCGAAGGCCGGGGCGCCATGTTCGTCCAGCGGAAAAAGGCCACAAACACGGGTGTTGGGAGGTGGGGCTGGCCAACTTCGTCCGCCGGACTCGGAATGGCGTTAGAATTTGCGAGGGGCCTCTGTGTGCCAAAAATAGGCCGCGGGCACAGCTGCGTCCAAAAATAACAGCCCGGTGGCCGGGGCGCCAAGTTCGTCCAGCGGAAAAAGGCAACAAAAACGGGTGGGATATAGCCTTGGGAGGTGGGGCTGGCCAACTTCGTCCGCCGGACTCGGAATGGCGCGAGACTTGGCGAGGGGACTCCGTGTGCCAAAAATAGGCCGCGGGCACAGCCGCGCCCAAAAATAACCGCCCGAAGGCCGTGGCGCCAAGTTCGTCCAGCGGAAAAAGGCCACAAAAACGGGTGGGCTATAGCCTTGGGGGATGTGGCTGGCCGACTTCGTCCGCCGGACTCGGAATGGCGCGAGACTTTAAAAGGGGCCTCCGTGTGCCAAAAATAGGCCGCGGGCACAGCCGCACCCAAAAAAAACCTCCCGAAGGCTGGGGCGCCAAGTTCGTCCAGCGTAAAAAGGCCACAAAAACGGGTGGGCTATAGCCTTGGGGGGTGTGGCTGGCCGACTTCGTCCGCCGGACTCGGAATGGCGCGAGACTTTACGAGGGGCCTCCGTTTTCCAAAAATAGGTTATGGGCACAGCCGAGCCATAAAATAACAGCCCGAAGGCCGGGGCGCCAAGTTCGTCCAGCGGAAAAAGGCCACAAAAACGGGTCGGATATAGCCTTGGGAGGTGGGGCTGGCCAACTTCGTCCGCCGGACTCGGAATGGCGCGAGACTTTACGAGGGGCCTCCGTGTGCCAAAAATAGGCTGCGGGCACAGCCGCGCCCAAAAATAACCGCATGAAGGCCGGGTCGCCAAGTTCGTCAGCGGAGAAAGGCCACAAAAACGGGTGGGCTATAGACTTGGGGGGTGGGGCTGGCCAACTTCGTCCGCCGGACTCGGAATGGCGCGAGACTTTGTGAGGGGACTCCGTGTGCCAAAAATAGGACGCGGGCACAGCCGCGTCCAAAAATAACCGCCTGAAGGACGGGGCGCCAAGTTCGTCCAGCGGAAAAAGGCCACAAAAACGGGTGGGTTATAGCCTTGGGAGGTGGGGCTGGCCAACTTCGTCCGCCGGACTCGGAATGGCGCGAGACTTTGCGAGGGGCCTCCGTGTGCCAAAAATAGGCCGCAGGCACAGCCGCGCCCAAAAATAACCGCCCGAAGGCCGGGGCGCCATGTTCGTCCAGCGGAAAAAGGCCATAAACACGGGTGGGCTATAGCCTTGGGAGGTGGGGCTGGCCAACTTCGTCCGCCGGACTCGGAATGGCGTTAGACTTTGCGAGGGGCCTCCGTGTGCCAAATATATGCCGCGGGCACAGCCGCGTCCAAAAATAACAGCCCGAAGGCCGGGGCGCCAAGTTCGTCCAGCGGAAAAAGGCCACAAAAACGGGTGGGCTATAGCCTTGGGGGGTGGGGCTGGCGACTTAAATCCGCCCGGACTCGGAATGGCGTGAGACTTTGCGAGGGGACTCCGTGTGCCAAAAATAGGCCACGGGCACAGCCGCGCCCAAAAATACCCGCCCGAAGGCCGGGTCGCCAAGTTCGTCAGCAGAAAAAGGCCACAAAAACGGGTGGGCTATAGCCTTGGGGGGTGGGGCTGGCCAACTTCGTCCGCCGGACTCGGAATGGCACGAGACTTTACGAGGGGACTCCGTGTGCCAAAAATAGGCCGCGGGCACAGCCGCGCCCAAAAATAACCGCCCGAAGGCCGTGGCGCCAAGTTCGTCCAGCGGAAAAAGGCCACAAAAACGGGTGGGCTATAGCCTTGGGGGGTGTGGCTGGCCGACTTCGTCCGCCGGACTCGGAATGGCGCGAGACTTTAAGAGGGGCCTCCGTGTGCCAAAAATAGGCCGCGGGCACAGCCGCACCCAAAAAAAACCTCCCGAAGGCTGGGGCGCCAAGTTCATCCAGCGGAAAAAGGCCACAAAAACGGGTGGGCTATAGCCTTGGGGGGTGTGGCTGGCCGACTTCGTCCGCCGGACTCGGAATGGCGCGAGACTTTACGAGGGGCCTCCGTTTTCCAAAAATAGGTTATGGGCACAGCCGAGCCATAAAATAACAGCCCGAAGGCCGGGGCGCCAAGTTCGTCCAGCGGAAAAAGGCCACAAAAACGGGTGGGCTATAGCCTTGGGGGGTGGGGCTGGCCGACTTCGTCCGCCGGACTCGGAATGGCGTGAGACTTTGCGAGGGGACTCCGTGTGCCAAAAATAGGCCACGGGCACAGCCGCGCCCAAAAATACCCGCCCGAAGGCCGGGTCGCCAAGTTCGTCAGCGGAAAAAGGCCACAAAAACGGGTGGGCTATAGCCTTGGGGGGTGGGGCTGGCCAACTTCGTCCGCCGGACTCGGAATGGCACGAGACTTTACGAGGGGACTCCGTGTGCCAAAAATAGGCCGCGGGCACAGCCGCGCCCAAAAATAACCGCCCGAAGGCCGGGGCGCCAAGTTCGTCCAGCGGAAAAAGGCCACAAAAACGGGTGGGTTATAGCCTTGGGAGGTGGGGCTGGCCAACTTCGTCCGCCGGACTCGGAATGGTGCGAGACTTTGCGAGGGGCCTCCATGTACCAAAAATAGGCCGCAGGCACAGCCGCGCCCAAAAATAACCGCCCGAAGGGCGGGGCGCCATGTTCGTCCAGCGGAAAAAGGCCACAAACACGGGTGGGCTATAGCCTTGGGAGGTGGGGCTGGCCAACTTCGTCCGCCGGACTCGGAATGGCGTTAGACTTTGCGAGGGGCCTCCGTGTGACAAAAATATGCCGCGGGCACAGCCGCGTCCAAAAATAACAGCCCGAAGGCCGGGGCGCCAAGTTCGTCCAGCGGAAAAAGGCCACAAAAACGGGTGGGATATAGCCTTGGGAGGTGGGGCTGGCCAACTTCGTCCGCCGGACTCGGAATGGCGTGAGACTTTGCGAGGGGCCTCCGTGTGCCAAAAATAGGCTGTGGGCACAGCCGCGCCCAAAAATAACCGCACGAAGGCCGGGGCGCCATGTTCGTCCAGCGGAAAAAGGCCACAAACACGGGTGGGCAATAGCCTTGGGGGGTGGGGCTGGCCAACTTCATCCGCCGGACTCGGAATGGCGCGAGACTTTGCGAGCGGCCTCCGTGTGCCAAAAATTGGCCGCGGGCACAGCCGCGCCCTAAAATAACTGCCCGAATGCCGGGGCGCCCAGTTCGTCCAGTGGAAAAAGGCCACAAAAACAGGTGGGCTATAGCCTTGGGAGGTGGGGCTGGCCAACTTCGTGCGCCGGACTTGGAATTGCGCGAGACTTTACGAGGGGTCTCCGTGTGTCAAAAATAGGCCGTGGGCACAGCCGCGCCCGAAAATAACCGCCCGAAGGCCGGGGCGCCAAGTTCGCCCAGCGGAAAAAGGCCACAAAAACGGGTGGGCTACAGCCTTGGGGGGTGTGGCTGGCCGACTTCGTCCGCCGGACTCGGAATGGCGCGAGACTTTAAGAGGGGCCTCCGTGTGCCAAAAATAGGCCGCGGGCACAACCGCGTCCAAAAATAACCGCCCGAAGGCCGGGGCGCCATGTTCGTCCAGCGGAAAAAGGCCACAAACACGGGTGGGCAATAGCCTTGGGGGGTGGGGCTGGCCAACTTCGTCCGCCGGACTCGGAATGGCACGAGACTTTACGAGGGGACTCCGTGTGCCAAAAATAGGCCGCGGGCACAGCCGCACCCAAAAATAACCGCCCGAAGGCCGGGGCGCCAAGTTCGTCCAGCGGAAAAAGGCCACAAAAACGGGTGGGTTATAGCCTTGGGAGGTGGGGCTGGCCAACTTCGTCCGCCGGACTCGGAATGGTGCGAGACTTTGCGAGGGGCCTCCGTGTACCAAAAATAGGCCGCAGGCACAGCCGCGCCCAAAAATAACCGCCCGAAGGGCGGGGCGCCATGTTCGTCCAGCGGAAAAAGGCCACAAACACGGGTGGGCTATAGCCTTGGGAGGTGGGGCTGGCCAACTTCGTCCGCCGGACTCGGAATGGCGTTAGACTTTGCGAGGGGCCTCCGTGTGACAAAAATATGCCGTGGGCACAGCCGCGTCCAAAAATAACAGCCCGAAGGCCGGGGCGCCAAGTTCGTCCAGCGGAAAAAGGCCACAAAAACGGGTGGGATATAGCCTTGGGAGGTGGGGCTGGCCAACTTCGTCTGCCGGACTCGGAATGGCGCGAGACATTACGAGGGGCCTCCGTGTGCCAAAAATAGGCCACAGGCACAGCCACGCCAAAAAATAACCGCCCGAAGGCCGGGGCGCCATGTTCGTCCAGCGGAAAAAGGCCGCAAACACGGGTGTTGGGAGGTGGGGCTGGCCAACTTCGTCCGCCGGACTCGGTATGGCGCGAGACTTTGCGAGATGCCTCCATGTCCAAAAATAGGCCACTGGCAGAGCCGTGCCCAAAAATAACCGCCCGAAGGCCGGGGCGCCATGTTCGTCCAGCGGAAAAAGGCCACAAACACGGGTGGGCAATAGCCTTGGGGGGTGGGGCTGGCCAACTTCATCCGCCGGACTCGGAATGGCGCGAGACTTTGCGAGACACCTCCGTGTACCAAAAATAGGCCGCGGGCACAGCCGCGCCCAAAAATAACCGCCCGAAGGCCGGGGCGCCAAGTTCGCCCAGCGCAAAAAGGCCACAAAAACGGGTGGGCTAAAGCCTTGGGGGCTTAGGCTGTCCATCAACGACCGCAGGACTCGGAATGGCGCGAGACTTTAAGAGGGGCCTCCGTGTGCCAAAAATAGGCCGCGGGCACAGCCGCGTCCAAAAATAACCGCCCGAAGGCCGGGGCGCCATGTTCGTCCAGCGGAAAAAGGCCACAAACACGGGTGGGCAATAGCCTTGGGGGGTGGGGCTGGCCAACTCCCGTCCGCCCGGACTCGGAATGGCTCGAGACTTTGCGAGGGGCCTCCGTGTGCCAACAATAGGCCGCGGGCACAGGCGCGCCAAAAAATAACCGCCCGAAGGTCGGGGCGCCAAGTTTGTCCAGCGGAAAAAGGCCACAAAAACGGGTGGGCTATAACCTTGGGGGGTGGGACTGGCCCACTTCGTCCGCCGGACTCGGAATGGCGCGAGACTTTGCGAGGGGCCTTCGTGTGCCAAAAATAGGCCGCGGGCACAGCCGCTCCCAAAAATAACTGCCCGAAGGCCGGGGCGCCAAGTTCGTCCAGCGGAAAAAGGCCACAAAAACGGGTGGGCTATAGCCTTGGGGGGTGGGGCTGGCCAACTTCGTCCGCCGGACTCGGAATGGCGCGAGAGTTTGCGAGGTGACTCCGTGTGTTAAAAATAGGCCGCGGGCACAGGCGCGCCGAAACATAACCGCCCGAAGGCCGGGGCGCCAAGTTTGTCCAGCGGAAAAAGGCCACATAAACGGGTGGGCTATGGCCTTGCGGGGTGGGGCTGGCCCACTTCGTCCGCCAGACACGGAATGGCGCGAGACTTTACGAGGGACCTCCGTGTGCCAAAAATAGGCCTAGGGCACAGCCGCAGCCAAAAAAAACCGCCCGAAGGCCGGGGCGCCAAGTTCGTCCAGCGGAAAAAGGCCACAAAAACGGGTGGGCTATAGCCTTGGAGGGTGGGGCTGGCCAACTTCGTCCGCCGGACTCGGAATGGCGCGAAACTTTGCGAGGGGCCTCCGTGTGCCAACAATAGGCCGCGGGCACAGGCGCGCCGAAAAATAACCGCCCGAAGGCCGCGGCGCCAAGTTCGTCCAACCGAAAAAGTCCTCAAAAACGGGTGGGCTATAGCCTTGGGGGGTGGGGCTGGCCAACTTCATCCGCCGGACTCGGAATGGCGCGACACTTTGCAAGGCACTTCCGTGTGCCAAAAATAGGATGCGGGCACAGCCGCGCCCAAAAATACCCGCCCGAAGGCCGCGGCGCCAAGTTCGTCCAACGGAAAAAGGCCTCAAAAACGGGTGGGCTATAGCCTTGGGGGGTGGGGCTGGCCAACTTCATCCGCCGGACTCCGAATGGCGCGAGACTTTGCGAGGCGCCTCTGTGTGCCAAAAATAGGCCGCGGACACAGCCGCGCCCAAAAATACCCGCCCGATGGCCGCGTCGCCAAGTTCGTCCAGCGGAAAAAGGCCACAAAAACGGGTGGCTATAGCCTTGGGGGGTGGGGCTGGGCAACTTCGTCCGCCGGACTCGGAATGGCGCGACACTGCGAGTGCCTCCGTATGACAAAAATAGGCCATGGGCACAGCCGCGCCCAAAATACCCGCCGAAGGCCGCGGCGCCAAGTTCGTCCAGCGGAAAAAGGCCACAAAAGCGGGTGGGCTATAGCCTTGGGGGTGGGGCTGGCTAACCGTCCGCGGACTCGGAATGGCGCGACACTTTGCGAGGCACCTCCGTGTGCCAAAAATAGGCCGCGGGGAACAGCCGCGCAAAAAACTCCGCTTGAAGGCGCGGCGCCAAGTTCGTCCAGCGGAAAAAGGCCACAAAAGCGGGTGGGCTATAGCCTTGGGGGTGGGGCTGGCCAACCGTCCGCCGGACTGGGAATGCCGCGAGACTTTGCGAGACGCGTCCGTGTGCCAAAAATAGGCCGCGGGCACAGCTGCGCCCAAAAATACCCGCCCGAAGGCCGCGGCGCCAAGTTCGTCCAGCGGAAAAAGGCCACAAAAACGGGTGGGCTATAGCCTTGGGGGGTGGGGCTGGCCAACTTCGTCCGCTGGACTCGGAATGCCGCGAGACTTTGCGAGGCCCCTCCGTGTGCCAAAAATAGGCCGCGGGAACAGCCGCGCCCAAAAATACCCGCCCGAAGGCCGCGGCGCCAAGTTCGTCCAGCGGAAAAAGGCCACAAAAAAGGGTGGGCTATAGCCTTGGGGGGTGGGGCTGGCCCACTTCGTCCGCCGGACTCGGAATGGCGCGACACTTTGCGAGGTGCCTCCGTGTGCCAAAAATAGGCCGCGGGAACAGCCGCGCCCAAAAATACGCGCCCGAAGGCCGCGGCGCCAAGTTCGTCCTGCGGAAAAAGGCCACAAAAACGGGTGGCTATAGCCTTGGGGGGTGGGGCTGGCCCACTTCGTCCGCCGGACTCGGAATGGCGCGACACTTTGCGAGGTGCCTCCGTGTACCAAAAATAGGCCGCGGGAACAGCCGCGCCCAAAAAAACGCGCCCGAAGGCCGCGGCGCCAAGTTCGTCCTGCGGAAAAAGGCCACAAAAACGGGTGGGCTATAGCCTTGGGGGGTGGGGCTGGCCAACTTCGTCCGCCGTACTCGGAATGGCGCGACACTTTGCGAGGTGCCTCCGTGTGCTAAAAATAGGCCGCGGGCACAGCCGCGCCCAAAAATACCCGCCCGAAGGCCGCGGTGCCAAGTTCGTCCAGCGGAAAAAGGCCACAAAAACGGGTGGGCTATAGCCTTGGGGGGTGGGGCTGGCCAACTTCGTCCGCTGGACTCGGAATGCCGCGAGACTTTGCGAGGCCCCTCCGTGTGGCAAAAATAGGCCGCGGGCACAGCCGCGCCCAAAAATACCCGCCCGAAGGCCGCGGCGCAAAGTTCGTCCAGCGGAAAAAGGCCACAAAAACAGGTGGCTATAGCCTTGGGGGGTGGGGCTGGCCAACTTCGTCCGCTGGACTCGGAATGCCGCGAGACTTTGCGACGCCCCTCCGTGTGACAAAAATAGGCCGCGGGCACAGCCGCGCCCAAAAATACCCGCCCGGAGGCCGGGGCGCCAAGTTCGTCCCGCGGAAAAAGGCCACAAAAACGGGTGGGCTATAGCCTTGGGGGTTGGGGCTGGCCCACTTCGTCCGCCAGACTCGGAATGGCGGGAGACATTGCGAGGCACCTCCGTGTGCCAAAAATAGGCCGCGGACAAAGCCGCGCCCAAAAATACCCGCCGGAAGGCCGGGGCGCCAATTTCGTCCAGCGGAAAAAGGCCACAAAAACGGGTGGGCTATAGCCTTGGGGGGTGGGGCTGGCCGACTTCGTCCGCCGGACTCGGAATGGGGCGAGACTTTGCGTGCGGCCTCTGTGTACAAAAAATAGGCCTTGCGCACAGCGGCGTCCAAAACTAACCACCCGAAGGCCGGGGCGCCAAGTTCGTACAGCGGAAAAAGGGCACAAAAACGGGTGGGCTATAGCCTTGGGGGGTGGGGCTGGCCATGTTCGTCCGCCGGACTCGGAAGGGGGCGAGACTATGCGTACGGTCTCCGTGTGCTAAAAATAGGCCGCGCGCACAGCCGTGTGCAAAAATAACCGCCCGAAGGCCGGGGCGCCACGTTCGTCCAGCGGAAAAAGGCCACAAAAACGGGTGGGCTATATCCTTGGGGGGTGGGGCTGGCCGACTTCGTCCGCCGGACTCGGAATGGGGCGAGACTTTGCGTGCGGCCTCTGTGTACAAAAAATAGGCCTTGCGCACAGCGGCGTCCAAAAATAACCGCCCGAAGGCCGGGGCGCCAAGTTCGTACAGCGGAAAAAGGGCACAAAAACGGGTGGGCTATAGCCTTGCGGGGTGGGGCTGGCCATGTTCGTCCGCCGGACTCGGAAGGGGGCGAGACTATGCGTACGGTCTCCGTGTGCTAAAAATAGGCCGCACGCACAGCCGCGCCCAAAAATAACCGCCCGAAGGCCGGGGCGCCAAGTTCGTCCAGCGGAAAAAGGCCACAAAAACAGGTGGCTATAGCCTTGGGGGGTGGGGCTGGCCAACTTCGTCCGCTGGACTCGGAATGCCGCGAGACTTTGCGAGGCCCCTCCGTGTGACAAAAATAGGCCGCGGGCACAGCCGCGCCCAAAAATACCCGCCCGGAGGCCGGGGCGCCAAGTTCGTCCCGCGGAAAAAGGCCACAAAAACGGGTGGGCTATAGCCTTGGGGGGTTGGGCTGGCCCACTTCGTCCGCCAGACTCGGAATGGCGGGAGACTTTGCGAGGCACCTCCGTGTGCCAAAAATAGGCCGCGGACACAGCCGCGCCCAAAAATACCCGCCGGAAGGCCGGGGCGCCAATTTCGTCCAGCGGAAAAAGGCCACAAAAACGGGTGGGCTATAGCCTTGGGGGGTGGGGCTGGCCGACTTCGTCCGCCGGACTCGGAATGGGGCGAGACTTTGCGTGCGGCCTCTGTGTACAAAAAATAGGCCTTGCGCACAGCGGCGTCCAAAACTAACCACCCGAAGGCCGGGGCGCCAAGTTCGTACAGCGGAAAAAGGGCACAAAAACGGGTGGGCTATAGCCTTGGGGGGTGGGGCTGGCCAAGTTCGTCCGCCGGACTCGGAAGGGGGCGAGACTATGCGTACGGTCTCCGTGTGCTAAAAATAGGCCGCGCGCACAGCCGTGCCCAAAAATAACCGCCCGAAGGCCGGGGCGCCACGTTCGTCCAGCGGAAAAAGGCCACAAAAACGGGTGGGCTATATCCTTGGGGGGTGGGGCTGGCCAAGTTCGTCCGCCGGACTCGGAATGGGGCGAGAATTTGAGAGCGGCCTCCGTGTGTTAAAAATAGGCCGCGGGCAAAGCCGAGCCCAAAAAGAACCGACCGAAGGCCGGGGTGCCAAGTTCGTCCAGCAGAAAAAGGCCACAACAACGGGTGGGCTATAGCCTTGGGGGGTGGGGCTGGCCAAGTTCGTCCGCCGGACTCGGAATGGGGCGAGACTTTGCGAGCGGCCTTCGTGTACAAAATATAGGCCGCGGTCACGGCCGCGCCCAAAAATAACCACCCGAAGGCCGGGGCGCCAAGTTCGTCCAGCGGAAAAAGACCACAAAAACGGGTGGGCTATAGCCTCGGGGGGTGGGGCTGGCCAAGTTCGTCCGCCGGACTCGGAATGGGGCGAGACTTTGCGAGCGGCCCCCGTGCGCCAAAACTAGGCCGCGGGCACAGCCGCGCTAAAAAATAACTGCCCGAAGGCCGGGGCGCCAAGTTCGTCCAGCGGAAAAAGGCCACAAAAACAGGTGGGCTATAGCCTTGGGGGGTGGGGCTGGCCAAGTTCGTCCGCCGGACACGGAATGGGTCGAGACTTTACGAGGGGCCTCCGTGTGCCAAAAATAGGCCACGGGCACAGCCGCAACCGATAATAACTGCCCGAAGGCCATGGCGCCAAGTTCGTCCAGCAGAAAAAGGCCACAAAAACGGGTGGGCTATAGCTTTGGGGGGTGGGGCTGGCCAGGTTCGTCCGCCGGACTCGGAATGGGGCGAGACTTTGCGAGCGGCCTCCGTGTACCAAAAATAGGCCGTGCGCACAGCCGCGTCCAAAAATAACCGCCCGAAGGCCGGGGCGCCAAGTTCGCCCAGCGGAAAAAGGGCACAAAAACGGGTGGGCTATAGCGTTGGGGGGTGGGGCTGGCCAAGATCGTCCGCCGGACTTGGAATGGGGGGAAAGTTTGCGAGCGACCTCCGTGTGCCAAAAATAGGCCGCGGGCACAGCCGGTTTCAAAAATAACCACCCGAAGGCCGGGGCGCCAAGTTCGTACTGCGGAAAAAGGCCTCAAAAACGGGTGGGCTATAGCCTTGGGGGGTAGGGCTGGCCAAGTTCGTCCGCCGGACTCGGAATGGGGCGAAAATTTGCGAGCGGCCTCCGTGTACCAATAATAGGCCGCGGGCACGGCCGCGCCCAAAAATAACAGCCCGAAGGCCGGGGCGCCAAGTTCGTCCAGCGGAAAAAGGCCACAAAAACGGGTGGGCTATAGCCTTGGGGGGTGGGGCTGGCCAACTTCGTCCGCTGGACTCGGAATGCTGCGAGACTTTGCGAGGCCCCTCCGTGTGCCAAAAATAGGCCGCGGGAACAGCCGCGCCCAAAAATACCCGCCCGAAGGCCGCGGCGCCAAGTTCGTCCAGCGGAAAAAGGCCACAAAAAAGGGTGGGCTAAAGCCTTGGGGGGTGGGGCTGGCCAACTTCGTCAGCCGGACTCGGAATGACGCGAGACTTTGCGAGACGCCTCCGTGTGCCAAAAATAGACATTGCACGGTCGCGCAAAAATAACAGCCCGAAGGCCGGGGCGCCAAGTTCGTCCAGCGGAAAAAGGCCACAAAAACGGGTGGGCTATAGCCTTGGGGGGTGGGGCTGGCCAACTTCGTCCGCTGGACTCGGAATGCCGCGAGACTTTGCGAGGCCCCTCCGTGTGACAAAAATAGGCCGCGGGCACAGCCGCGCCCAAAAATACCCGCCCGGAGGCCGGGGCGCCAAGTTCGTCCCGCGGAAAAAGGCCACAAAAACGGGTGGGCTATAGCCTTGGGGGGTTGGGCTGGCCCACTTCGTCCGCCAGACTCGGAATGGCGGGAGACTTTGCGAGGCACCTCCGTGTGCCAAAAATAGGCCGCGGACACAGCCGCGCCCAAAAATACCCGCCGGAAGGCCGGGGCGCCAAGTTCGTCCAGCGGAAAAAGGCCACAAAAACGGGTGGGCTATAGCCTTGTGGGGTGGGGCTGGCCGACTTCGTCCGCCGGACTCGGAATGGGGCGAGACTTTGCGTGCGGCCTCTGTGTACAAAAAATAGGCCTTGCGCACAGCGGCGTCCAAAACTAACCACCCGAAGGCCGGGGCACCAAGTTCGTACAGCGGAAAAAGGGCACAAAAACGGGTGGGCTATAGCCTTGGGGGGTGGGGCTGGCCATGTTCGTCCGCCGGACTCGGAAGGGGGCGAGACTATGCGTACGGTCTCCGTGTGCTAAAAATAGGCCGCGCGCACAGCCGTGCCCAAAAATAACCGCCCGAAGGCCGGGGCGCCACGTTCGTCCAGCGGAAAAAGGTCACAAAAACGGGTGGGCTATATCCTTGGGGGGTGGGGCTGGCCAAGTTCGTCCGCCGGACTCGGAATGGGGCGAGAATTTGAGAGCGGCCTCCGTGTGTTAAAAATAGGCCGCGGGCAAAGCCGAGCCCAAAAAGAACCGACCGAAGGCCGGGGTGCCAAGTTCGTCCAGCAGAAAAAGGCCACAAAAACGGGTGGGCTATAGCCTTGGGGGGTGGGGCTGGCCAAGTTCGTCCGCCGGACTCGGAATGGGGCGAGACTTTGCGAGCGGCCTTCGTGTACAAAATATAGGCCGCGGTCACGGCCGCGCCCAAAAATAACCACCCGAAGGCCGGGGCGCCAAGTTCGTCCAGCGGAAAAAGACCACAAAAACGGGTGGGCTATAGCCTCGGGGGGTGGGGCTGGCCAAGTTCGTCCGCCGGACTCGGAATGGGGCGAGACTTTGCGAGCGGCCTCCGTGCGCCAAAACTAGGCCGCGGGCACAGCCGCGCTAAAAAATAACTGCCCGAAGGCCGGGGCGCCAAGTTCGTCCAGCGGAAAAAGGCCACAAAAACAGGTGGGCTATAGCCTTGGGGGGTGGGGCTGGCCAAGTTCGTCCGCCGGACACGGAATGGGTCGAGACTTTACGAGGGGCCTCCGTGTGCCAAAAATAGGCCACGGGCACAGCCGCAACCGATAATAACCGCCCGAAGGCCATGGCGCCAAGTTCGTCCAGCAGAAAAAGGCCACAAAAACGGGTGGGCTATAGCTTTGGGGGGTGGGGCTGGCCAGGTTAAATCCGCGGACTCGGAATGGGGCGAGACTTTGCGTGCGGCCTCCGTGTACCAAAATTAGGCCGGGCGCACAGCCGCTTCCAAAAATAACCGCCCGAAGGCCGGGGCGCCAAGTTCGCCCAGCGGAAAATGGGCAAAAAAACGGGTGGGCTATTGCGTTGGGGGGTGGGGCTGGCCAAGATCGTCAGCCGGACTCGGAATGGGGCGATAGTTTGCGAGCGACCTCCGTGTGCCAAAAATAGGCCGCGGGCACAGCCGGTGTCAAAAATAACCACCCGAAGGCCGGGGCGCCAAGTTCGTACTGCGGAAAAAGGCCTCAAAAACGGGTGGGCTATAGCCTTGGGGGGTAGGGCTGGCCAAGTTCGTCCGCAGGACTCGGAATGCTGCGAAACTTTGCGAGCGCCCTCCGTGTACCAATAATAGGCGCGGCACGGCGCGCCAAAAATAACAGCCCGAAGGCCGGGGCGCCAAGTTCGTCCAGCGGAAAAAGGCCACAAAAACGGGTGGGCTATAGCCTTGGGGGGTGGGGCTGGCCAACTTCGTCAGCCGGACTCGGAATGACGCGAGACTTTGCGAGACGCCTCCGTGTGCCAAAAATAGACCGCGGCACGGCCGCGCCCAAAAATAACAGCCCGAAGGCCGGGGCGCCAAGTTCGTCCAGCGGAAAAAGGCCACAAAAATGGGTGGGCTATAGCCTTGGGGGGTGGGGCTGGCCAAGTTCGTCTGCCGGACTCGGAATGGGGCGAGACTTTGCGAGTGGCCTCCGTGTGCCAAAAATAGGCCGCGGCATGGCCGCGCCCAAAAATAACAGCCCGAAGGCCGGGGCGCCAAGTTCGTCCAGCGGAAAAGGCCGAGAAAGCAGGTGGGGCTATAGCCTTGGGGGGTGGGGCTGGCCAACTTCGTCAGCCGGACTCGGAATGACGCGAGACTTTGCGAGACGCCTCCGTGTGGCAAAAATAGGCCGCGGCACGGCCACGCCGAAAAATAACAGCCCGAAGGCCGGGGCGCCAAGTTCGTCCAGCGGAAAAAGGCCACAAAAACGGGTGGGCTATAGCCTTGGGGGGTGGGGCTGGCCAACTTCGTCCGCTGGACTCGGAATGCCGCGAGACTTTGCGAGGCCCCTCCGTGTGCCAAAAATAGGCCGCGGGAACAGCCGCGCCCAAAAATACCCGCCCGAAGGCCGCGGCGCCAAGTTCGTCCAGCGGAAAAAGGCCACAAAAAAGGGTGGGCTATAGCCTTGGGGGGTGGGGCTGGCCAACTTCGTCAGCCGGAATCGGAATGACGCGAGACTTTGCGAGACGCCTCCGTGTGCCAAAAATAGGCCACGGCACGGCAGCCTAAAAATAACAGCCCGAAGGCCGGGCGCCAAGTTCGTCCCAGCGGAAAAAGGCCACAAAAATTGGGCTATAGCCTTGGGGAGTGGGCTCAGCCAAGTTCAAATCTCGCCGGACTCGGAATGGGGCGAGACTTTGCGAGTGGCCTCCGTGTGCCAAAAATAGGCCGCGGGCACAGCCGCACCCAGAAATAACCACCCGAAGGCCGGGCCGCTAAGTTCGTACAGCGGAAAAAGGCCACACAAACGGGTGGGCTATAGCCTTGGGGGGTGGGGCTGGCCAAGTTCGTCCGCCGGACTCGGAATGGGGCGAGACTTTGCATGTGGCCTCCGTGTAAAAAAAATTGGCCGTGCGGATAACCGCGCCCAAAAATAACTGCCTGAAGGCCGGGGCGCCAAGTTCGTCCAGCGGAAAAAGGCCACAAAAACGGGTGGGCTATAGCCTTGCGGGGGAGACTGGCCAAGTTCGTCCGCCGGACTCGGAATGGGGCGAGACTTTGAGAGCGGCCTCCGTGTGCCAAAAATAGGCCGCGGGCACAGCTGCGCCCAAAAATAACCGCCCGAAGGCCGGGGTGCCAAGTTCGTCCAATGGAAAAAGGCCTCAAAAACGGGTGGGCTATAGCCTTGGGGGGTGGGGCTGGCCAAGTTCGTCCGCCGGACTAGGAACGGGGTGAGACTTTGCGAGCGGCCTCCGTGTGCAAAAAATAGGCCGTGGGAACAGCCGCGCCCAAAAATAACAACCCGAAGGCCGGGGTGCCAAGTTCGCCCAGCGGAAAAAGGCCACAAAAACGGGTGGGCTATAGCCTTGGGGGGTGGGGCTGGCCAACTTCGTCCGCCGGACTCGGAATGGGGCGAGACTTTGCGAGCTGCCTCCGTGTACCAAAAATCAGCCGTGGACACAGCCGCGGCCAAAAATAACTGCCCGAAGGTCAGGGTGCCAAGTTCGTCCATCGGAAAAAAGGCCACAAAAATGGGTGGGCTATAGCCTTGGGGGGTGGGGCTGGCCAAGTTCGTCCGACGGACACGGAATAGGGCGAGACTTTGCGAGCGGCCTCCGTGTGCCAAAAATAGGCCGCGGGCACAAAAATACCACCTGAAGGCCGGGACGCCAAGTTCGTCCAACGGAAAAAGGCCGCAAAAACGGGTGGGCTATAGCCTTGGCGGGTGGGGCTGGCCAACTTCGTCCGCCGGACTCGGAATGGGGTGAGACTTTGCGAGCGGCCTCCGTGTGCCAAAAATAGGCCGTGGAAACAGCCGCGCCCAAAAATAACAACCCGAAGGCCGGGGTGCCAAGTTCGCCCAGCGGAAAAAGGCCACAAAAACGGGTGGGCTATAGCCTTAGGGGTTGGGGCTGGCCAACTTCGTCCGCCGGACTCGGAATGGGGCCAGACTTTGCGAGCTGCCTCCGTGTGCCAAAAATCAGCCGTGGACACAGCCGCGGCCAAAAAAAACCGCCCGAAGGCCAGGGTGACAAGTTCGTCCATCGGAAAAAAGGCCACAAAAATGGGTGGGCTATAGCCTTGGGGGGTGGGGCTGGCCAAGTTCGTCCGCCGGACTCAGAATGGGGCGATACTTTGAGAGCAGCCTCCGTGTGCCAAAAATAGGCGGCGGGCACATCCGCGCCCAAAAATAACCGCCCGAAAGCCGGGGCGCCAAGTTCGTCCAGCGGAAAAAGGTCACAAAAACGGGTGGACTATAGCCTAGTGGGGTGGGGCTGGCCGACGTCGTCCGCCGGACTCGGAATGGGGCGAGACTTTGCTAGTGGCCTCCGTGTGCCAAAAATAGGCCACGGGCACAGGCGCGCCGAAAAAGAACCTCCCGAAGGCGGGGGCGCGAAGTTCGTCCAGCGGAAAAAGGCCACAAAAACGGGTGGGCTATAGCCTTGGGGGGTGGGGCCGGCCAAGTTCGTTCGCCGGACTTGGAATGGGGTGAGACTTTGCGAACGGTCTCCTTGTGCCAAAAATAGGCCGCGGACACAGCCGCGCCCAAAAATAACCGCCCGAAGGCCGGGGCGCCATGTTCGTCCAGCGGAAAAAGGCCACAAAAATGGGTGGGCTATAGCCTTGGGGGGTGGGGCTGGCCAACTTCGTCCGCCGGACTCGGAATGGCGCGAGACTTTGCGAGGCGGCTCCGTGTCCCAAAAATAGACCACGGGCGCAGCCGCGCCCAAAAATACCCGCCCAAAGGCTGCGGCGCCAAGTTCGTCCAGCGGAAAAATGCCACAAAAACGGGTGGGCTATAGCCTTGGGGGTGGGGCTGGCCAACCGTCCGCGGACTCAGAATGGCGCGAGACTTTGCGAGCGCCTCCGTGTGTGCAAAAATAGGCCGCGGACACAGCCGCGTCAAAAATACCCCGCCAGAAGCGGGGCGCCAAGTCGTCCTGCGGAAAAAGGCCACAAAAAGCGGGTGGGCTATAGCCTTGTGGGGTGGGGATGGCCAACTTCGTCCGCGGACTCGGAATGGCGTGAGACTTTGCGAGGCACCTCCGTGTGCCAAAATTAGGCGCGCGGACACCGCGCGCCCAAAAATACCCACCCGATGGCGGGGGGCAAGTTCGTCCAGCGGAAAAAGGCCCAAAAGCGGGTGGGCTATTGCCTTGGGGGTGGGGCTGGCCAACCGTCCGCGGACTCGGAATGGCGCGAGACTTTGCGAGGCGCCTCCGTGTCCCAAAATAGGCCGCGGTCACAGCCGTACCCAAAATACCCACCCGAAGGCGGGCGCCAACTTCGTCCAGCGGAAAAAGGCCACAAAAACGGGTGGGCTATTGCCTTTGGGGTTGTGGCTGGCCAACTTCGTCCGCCGGACTCGGAATGGCGCGAGACTTTGCGAGGCGCCTCCGTGTGCCAAAAATAGGCCGCGGTCACAGCCGCACCCAAAAATACCCACCCGAAGGCCGGGGCGCCAAGTTCGTCCAGCGGAAAAAGGCCACAAAAACAGGTGGGCTATTGCTTTGGGGGGTGGGGCTGGCCAACTTCGTCCGCCGGACTCGGAATAGCGTAAAACTTTGCGAGACGCCTCCGTGTGCCAAAAATAGGCCACGGGCACAGCCACGCCCAAAAATACCCGCCCAAAGGCTGCGGCGCCAAGTTCGTCCAGCGGAAAAATGCCACAAAAACGGGTGGGCTATAGCCTTGGGGGGTGGGGCTGGCCAACTTCGTCCGCCGGACTCGGAATGGCGCGAGACTTTGCGAGGCGCCTCCGTGTGCCAAAAATAGGCGCGGACACAGCCGCGTCCAAAATACCGCCCAAAGGCCGGGACGCCAAGTCTCGTCCTGCGGAAAAAGGCCACAAAAAGCGGGTGGGCTATAGCCTTAGGGAAGTGGGGCTGGCCAACAAATCCGCCCGGACTCGGAATGGCGCGAGACTTTGCGAGGCACCTCCGTGTGCCAAAATTAGGCCGCGGACACCGCCGCGCCCAAAAATATCCACCCGATGGCCGGGGGGCAAGTTCGTCCAGCGGAAAAAGGCCACAAAAACGGGTGGGCTATTGCCTTGGGGGGTGGGGCTGGCCAACTTCGTCCGCCGGACTCGGAATGGCGCGAGACTTTGCGAGGCGCCTCCGTGTCCCAAAAATAGGCCGTGGTCACAGCCGCACCCAAAAATACCCACCCGAAGGCCGGGGTGCCAAGTTCGTCCAGCGGAAAAAGGACACAAAAATGGGTGGGCTATAGCCTTGGGGGGTGGGGCTGGCCAACCTCGTTCGCCGGACTCGGAATGGCGCGAGACTTTGCGAGGCACCTCCGTGTCCCAAAAATAGGCCGCGGGCACAGCCGCGCCCAAAAATACCACCCCGAAGGCCGGTGCGCCAAGTTCGTCCAGCGGGAAAAGGCCACAAAAACGGGTGGCCTATAGCCTTGGGTGGTGGGGCTGGCCAACTTCGTACGCCGGACTCGGAATGGCGCGAGACTTTGCGAGGCTCCTCCGTGTGCCAAAAATAGGCCGCGGGCACAGCCGCGTCCAAAAATACCTGCCCGAAGGCCGGGGCGCCAAGTTCGTCCAGCGGAAAAAGGCCACAAAAACGAGTGGGCTATAGCCTTGAGGGGTGGGGCTGGCCATCTTTGTTCGCAGGACTCGGAATGGCACGAGACTTTGCGAGGCACCTCCGTGTGCCAAAAATAGGCCGCGGGCACAGCTGCGCCCAAAAATACCCGCCCGAAGGCCGGGGCGCCAAGTTCGTCCAGCGGAAAAAGGCCACAAAAACAGGTGGGCTATAGCCTTCGGGGGTGGGGCTGGCCAACTTTGTCCGCCGGACTCGGAATGGCGCGAGACTTTGCGAGGCGGCTCCGTGTCCTAAAAATAGGCTGCGGGCACAGCCGCGCCCAAAAATACCCGCCCGAAGGCCGGGACGCAAAGTTCGTCCAGCGGAAAAAGGCCACAAAAACGGGTGGGCTATAGCCGTTGGGGGTGGGGCTGGCCAACATCGTCCGCCGGACTTGGAATCGCGCGAGACTTTGCGAGGCGACTCCGTGTCCCAAAAATAGGCCGTGGGTACAGCCGCGCCCAAAAATACCTGCCCGAAGGCCGGGGCGCCAAGTTCGTCCAGCGGAAAAAGGCCACAAAAACGGGTGGGCTATAGCCTTGAGGGGTGGGGCTGGCCATCTTTGTTCGCAGGACTCGGAATGGCACGAGACTTTGCGAGGCACCTCCGTGTGCCAAAAATAGGCCGCGGGCACAGCCGCGCCCAAAAATACCTGCCCGAAGGCCGGGGCGCCAAGTTCGTCCAGCGGAAAAAGGCCACAAAAACGGGTGGGCTATAGCCTTGAGGGGTGGGGCTGGCCATCTTTGTTCGCAGGACTCGGAATGGCACAAGACTTTGCGAGGCACCTCCGTGTGCCAAAAATAGGCCGCGGGCACAGCTGCGCCCAAAATACCCGCCCGAAGGCCGGGACGCAAAGTTCGTCCAGCGGAAAAAGGCCACAAAAACGGGTGGGCTATAGCCGTTGGGGGTGGGGCTGGCCAACATCGTCCGCCGGACTTGGAATTGCGCGAGACTTTGCGAGGCGCCTCCGTGTCCCAAAAATAGGCCGCGGGTACAGCCGCGCCCAAAAATACCCGCCCGAAGGCCGGGGCGCCAAGTTCGTCCAGCGGAAAAAGGCCACAAAAACGGGTGGGCTATAGCCTTGGGGGGTGGGGCTGGCCATCTTCGTCCGCCGGACTCGGAATGGCACGAGACATTCCGAGGCACCTCCGTGTGCCAAAAATAGGCTGCGGGCACAGCCGCGGCCAAAAATACCCGCCCGAAGGCCGGGGCGCCATGTTCGTCCAGCGGAAAAAGGCCACAAAAACAGGTGGGCTATAGCCTTGGGGGGTGGGGCTGGCCAACTTCGTCCGCCGGACTCGGAATGGCGCGAGACTTTGCGAGGCGCCTCCGTGTCCCAAAAATAGGCCGTGGGTACAGCCGCGCCCAAAAATACCTGCCCGAAGGCCGGGGCGCCAAGTTCGTCCAGCGGAAAAAGGCCACAAAAACGGGTGGGCTATAGCCTTGAGGGGTGGGGCTGGCCATCTTTGTTCGCAGGACTCGGAATGGCACGAGACTTTGCGAGGCACCTCCGTGTGCCAAAAATAGGCCGCGGGCACAGCCACGCCCAAAAATACCTGCCCGAAGGCCGGGGCGCCAAGTTCGTCCAGCGGAAAAAGGCCACAAAAACGGGTGGGCTATAGCCTTGAGGGGTGGGGCTGGCCATCTTTGTTCGCAGGACTCGGAATGGCACGAGACTTTGCGAGGCACCTCCGTGTGCCAAAAATAGGCCGCGGGCACAGCTGCGCCCAAAATACCCGCCCGAAGGCCGGGACGCAAAGTTCGTCCAGCGGAAAAAGGCCACAAAAACGGGTGGGCTATAGCCGTTGGGGGTGGGGCTGGCCAACATCGTCCGCCGGACTTGGAATCGCGAGACTTTGAGGCGCCTCCGTGTCCCAAAAATAGGCCATGGGTACAGCCGCGCCTTAAAAATACCCGCCCGAAGGCCGGGGCGCCAAGTTCGTCCAGCGGAAAAAGGCCACAAAAACGGGTGGGCTATAGCCTTGGGGGGTGGGGCTGGCCATCTTCGTCCGCCGGACTCGGAATCGCACGAGACATTCCGAGGCACCTCCGTGTGCCAAAAATAGGCTGCGGGCACAGCCGCGGCCAAAAATACCCGCCCGAAGGCCGGGGCGCCATGTTCGTCCAGCGGAAAAAGGCCACAAAAACGGGTGGGCTATAGCCTTGGGGGGTGGGGCAGGCCATCTTCGTCCGCCGGACTCGGAATGCCGCGACACTTTGCGAGGCGCCTCCGTGTGCCAAAAATAGACCGCGGGCACAGCCGCGACCAAAATACCCACACGAAGGAAGGGGCGCCAAGTTCGTCCAGCGGAAAAAGGCCACAAAAACGGGTGGGCTATAGCCTTGGGGGGAGGGGCTGGCCCACTTCGTCCGCCTGACTCGGAATGGGGCGAGACTTTGCGAGCGGCCTCCGCGTACCAAAAATAGGCCGCGGACACAGCCGCGCCAAAAAATATCCCGCCAAAGGTCGGGGCGCCAAGTTCGTCCAGCGGAAAAATGGCCAAAAAACGGGTGGGCTATAGCCTTGGGGGGAGGGGCTGGCCAACTTCGTCCGCCGGACTCGGAATGGGGTGAGACTTTACGAGCGGCCTCCGCGTGCCAAAAATAGGCCGCAGGCACAGCCGTGCCCAAAAATAACCACCCGAAGGCCGGGGCGCCAAGTTCGTGCTGCGGAAAAATGGACAGAGTACTGTAGGGCTATAGGGTTGGGGGGAGGGGATGGCGAACTTCGTCCGCCCGACTCGGAATGGGGCGAGACTTTGCGAGCGGCCTCAGCAGACAAAAATTGGCCGCGGACACAGCCGCACCCAAAAATAACCCCCGATGGTCGGCGCGCCCAAACCCCAGCGGAAAAATGGCCAAAAACGGGTGGGATATAGCATTGGGGGAGGGCTGTCCCACCGTCCGCCGGACTCGAACTGGGGTGACACTTTGAGAGTGGCCTCCGCGTGCAAAAATAGGCCGCAGGCACAGCCGCGCCAAAAATAACCCGACCGAAGGCGGGCGCCAACTTCATCCAGCGGAAAAATGGCCAAAAAATGGGCGGGCTATAGCCTTGGGGGGTGGGTCAAGCCCACTTCGTCCGCCGGACTCGGAATGGGGCGAGACTTTGCGAGCGGCCTCCGCGTACCAAAAATAGGCCACGGGCACAGCCGCACCCAAAAATAACCGCCCGAAGGTCGGCGCGCCCAAACCCCCCAGCGGAAAAATGGCCAAAAAACGGGTGGGCTATAGCCTTGGGGGGAGGGGATGGTCAACAAATCCGCCGGACTCGGAATGGGGCGAGACATTGCGCGCGGCCTCCGCGTGCCAAAAATTGGCCGCGGGCACAGCCGCGCCCAATAATAACCACCCGAAGGCCGGGGCACCACGTTCGTCTAGCGGAAAAATGGGCAAAAAACGGGTGGGCTATAGCCTTGGGGGGAGGGGCTGGCCAACTTCGTCCGCCGGACTCGGAATCGGGCGAGACTTTACGAGCGGCCTCGGCGTACCAAAAATAGGCCGCGGGCACAGCCGCGCCCAAAAATAACCGACCACAGGTCGGCGCGCCCAAACCCCCCAGCTGAAAAATGGCCAAAAAACGGTTGGGCTATAGCCTTGGGGGGCGGGGCCGGCCGACTTCGTCCGCCGGACTCGGAATGGGGTGAGACTTTGCGAGCGGCCTCCGCGTGCCAAAAATAGGCCGTGGGGACAGCCGCGCCCAAAAATAACCCCCCGAGGGTCGGTGCGCCCAAACCCCCCAGCGGAAAAATGGCCAAAAAACGGGTGGGCTATAGCCTTGGGGAGAGGGGCTGGCCAACTTCGTCCGCCGGACTCGGAATGGGGCGAGACTTTGCAGGTGGCCTCCGCGTGCCAAAAATAGGCCGCGGGCACAGCCGCACCCAAAAATAAGCTCCCCAAGGCCGGGGCGCCAAGTTCGTCCAGCCGAAAAATGGCCAAAAAACGGGTGGGCTATAGCCTTGGGGGGAGGGGCTAGCCAACTTCGTCCGCCGGACTCGGAATGGGACGAGACTTTGCGAGCGACCTCCGCGTGCCAAAAATAGGCCGCGGACACAGCCGCGCCCAAAAATAACCACCAGAAGGCCGGGGCGCCAAGTTCGTCCAGCGGAAAAATGGCCAAAAAACGGGTGGGCTATAGCCTTGGGGAGGGGCTGGCCAACCGTCCGCCGGACTCGGAATGGGGTGAGACTTTGCGAGCGGCCTCCGCGTCCCAAAAATAGGCGTAGCCTCAGCCGCTTAAAAATAACTGCCCGAAGGCTGGGGCGCCAAGTTCGTCCAGCGGAAAAATGGCCAAAAAACGGGTGGGCTATAGCCTTGGGGGGAGGGGCTGGCCAACTTCGTCCGCCGGTCTCGGAATGGGGCGAGAGTTTGCGAGCGGCCTCCGCTTACCAAAAATAGGCCACGGGCACATCCGTGCCCAAAAATAACCGCCCGCAGGTCGGCGCCCCCAAACCCCCCAGCGGAAAAATGGCCAAAAAACGGGTGGGCTATAGCCTTGGGGGGCGGGGCTGGCCGACTTCGTCCGCCGGACTCGGAATGGGGCGAGACTATACGAGCGGCCTCCGCGTGCCAAAAATAGGCCGCGGGCAGAGCCGCGCCAAAAAATAACCCCCCGAAGGTCGGCGCGCCCAAGCCCCCCAGCGGAAAAATGGCCAAAAAACGGGTGGGCTATAGCCTTGGGGGGAGGGGCTGGCCTCGCCGTCCGCCGGACTCGGAATGGGCGAGACTCGGCGCGCCCAAACCTCCCAGCGGAAAAATGGCCAAAAAACGGGTGGGCTATAGCCTTGGGGGGAGGGGCTGGCCAACTTCATCCGCCGGACTCGGAATGGGGCGAGTCTTTGCGAGCGCCCTCCGCGTGCCAAAATTAGGCCGCAGCCACAGCCGCGCCCAAAAATAACGCACCGAAGGTCATCGCGCCCAAACCCCCCAGCGGAAAAATGGCCAAAAAACGGGTGCACTATAGCCTAGGGGGGAGGGGCTGGCCAACTTCGTCCGCCGGACTCGGAATGGGGCGAGACTTTGCGAGCGGCCTCCGCGTGCCAAAAATAGGCCGCGGACACAGCCGCGCCCAAAAATAACCCCCCAAAGGTCGGCTCGCACAAACCCCCCAGCGGAAAATATGGCCAAAAAACGGGTGGGCTATAGCCTTGGGGGGAGGGGCTGGCCAACTTCGTCCGCCGGACTCGGAATGGGGCGAGACTTTGCGAGCGGCCTCTGCGTGCCAAAAATAGGCCGCGGGCACAGCCGCGCCGAAAAATAACCCCTCGATGGTCGGCTTGCCCAAACCCCCCAGCGGAAAAACGGCCAAAAAACTGGTGGGCTATAGCCTTGGGAGGAGGGGCTGGCCAACTTCGTCCGCCGGACTCGGAATGGGGCGAGACTTTGCGAGCGGCCTCCGCGTGGCAAAAATACACCGCGGGAAAAGCCGCGCCCAAAAATAAGCCCCCGAAGGTCGGCGCGCCCAAACCCCCCAGCGGAAAATGGCCAAAAAACGGGTGGGCTATAGCCTTGGGGGGAGGGGCTGGCCAACTTCGTCCGCCGGACTCGAAATGGGGCGAGACTTTGCAAGTGGCCTCCGCGTGCCAAAAATAGGCCGCGGGCACAGCCAGCCTTAAAAATAACCCCGAAGGTCGGCGCGCCCAAACCCCCAGTGGAAAAATGGCCAAAAAACGGGTGGGCTATAGTCTTGGGGGGAGGGGCTGGCCCACTTCGTCCGCCAAACTCGGAATGGGGCGAGACTTTGCGAGCGGCATCCGCATGCCAAAAATAAGCCGCGGGCAAAGCCGCGCCCAAAAAAAAGCGCCCGAAGATCTTGGTGCCAAAACCCCCCAGCGGAAAAATGGCCAAAAAACGGGTCGGCTATAGCCTTGGTGGGGGGCGCGGCGAAGTTCGTCCACCGGACTCGGAATGGGGCGAGACTTTGCGAGGGGCCTCGGGCTGCCAAAAATAAGCCGCTGCCAAAGCCGCGCCCAAAAATAAGAGCCCGATGGTGGTGGTGCCAAAACCCCCCAGCGGAAAAATGGCCAAATAACGGGTGGGCTATAGCCTTGGTGGGGGGCGCGGGCGAAGTTCGTCCGCCGGACTCAGAATGGGGCGAGACTTTGCGAGGGGCTTCGTGGTGCCAAAAATAAGCTGCGGACAAAGCCGCGCTCCAAAATAAGCGCCCGAAGATCGTGGTGCCAAAACCCCCCAGCGGGAAAATGGCCAAAAAATGGGTGGGTTTTGGCCTTGGTGTGGGGCGCGGGCGAAGTTCGTCCGCTGGACTCGGAATGGGGCGAGACTTTGCGAGGGGCCTCGGGGTGCCAAAAATAAGCCACGGGCAAAGCCGCGCCGAAAAAAAAGCGCCCGAAGATCTTGGTGCCAAAACCCCCCAGCGGAAAAATGGCCAAAAAACGGGTCGGCTATAGCCTTGGTGGGGGGCGCGGCGAAGTTCGTCCGCCGGACTCGGAATGGGGCGAGACTTTACGAGGGGCCTCGGGCTGCCAAAAATAAGCCGCTGCCAAAGCCGCGCCCAAAAATAAGAGCCCGATGGTGGTGGTGCCAAAACCCCCCAGCGGAAAAATGGCCAAATAACGGGTGGGCTATAGCCTTGGTGTGGGGCGCGGGCGAAGTTCGTCCGCTGGACTCGGAATGGGGCGAGACTTTGCGACGAGTCTCGGGGTGCCAAAACTAAGACGCGGGCAAAGCCGCGCTCAAAAATAAGTGCCCGAAGATCGTGGTGCCAAAAGCCCCCAGCGGAAAAATGGCCAAAAAACGGGTGGGCTATAGCCTTGGTGGGGGGCGCGGGCGAAGTTCGTCCGCCGGACTCGGAATGGGGCGAGACTTTGCGACGGGCCTCAGGGTGCCAAATAGAAGCCGTGGGCAAAGCCGCGCCCAAAAAAAAGTGCCCGAAGGTCGTGGTCCCAAAACCCCCCAGCGGAAAAATGGCCAAAAAAAGGGTGGGCTATAGCCTTGGTGGGGGGCGCGGGCGAAGTTCGTCCGCCGGACTCGGAATGGGGCGAGACTTTGCGAAGGGCATCGGGGTGCCAAAAATAAGGCCGCAGGCAAAGCCGCGCGCAAAAATAAGCGCACGAAGATCGTGGTGCCAAAAGCCCCCAGCGGAAAAATGGCCAAAAAACGGGTAGGCTATAGGCTTGGTGGGCGGCGCGGGCGAAGTTCGTCCGCCGGACTCGGAATGGGGCGAGACTTCTCCGAGGGGCCTCGGGGTGCCAAAAATAAGCTCCGGCCAAAGCCGCACCCAAAAATAAGCGCAAGAAGATCGTGGTGCCAAAACCCCCAGCGGAAAAATGGCCAAAAAAAGGGTGAGCTGTAGCCTTGGTGGGGCGTAGGCGAAGTTAAATCCGCGGACTCGGAATGGGGCGAGACTTTGCGAGGGCATCGGGATGCAAAAATAAGCCATGAGCAAAGCCGCGCTAAAAATAAGCGCCCGAAGGTCGTGGTGCCAAAACCCCAGCGGAAAAATGGCCAAAAATGGGTGGGCTATAGCCTTGATGGGGGCGTGAGGCGAAGTTCGTCCGCGGACTCGGAATGGGGCGAGACTTTGCGAGGGCATCGGGGTGCCAAAAATAAGGCCATGAGCAAAGCGCTTGTATAAAAATAAGCGCACGAAGATCGTGGTGCCAAAAGCCCCAGCGGAAAAATGGCCAAAAACGGGTAGGCTATAGGCTTGGTGGGGCGTGGCGAGTTCGTCCGCCGCACCTCGGAATGGGGCGAGACTTTGCGAGGGGGCATCGGGATGCAAAAATTAGGCCGCGGGCAAAGCCACGCGCAACAATAAGCGCCCGAAGATCGTGGTGCCAAAACCCCCCAGCGGAAAAATGGCCAAAAAAAGGGTGGGCTATAGCCTTGGTGGGGGGCGCGGGCGATGTTCGTCCGCCGGACTCGGAATGGGGCGAGACTTTGCGACGCGCCTCGGGGTGCCAAAAATAAGACGCGGACAAAGCCGCACTCAAAAATAAGCGCCCGAAGATGGTGGTGCCAAAAGCCCCCAGCGGAAAAATGGCCAAAAAATGGGTGGGCTATAGCCTTGGTGGGGGGCGCGGGCGAAGTTCGTCCGCCGGACTCGGAATGGGATGAGACTTTGCGACGGGCCTCGGGGTGCCAAAAATAAGCCGCGGGCAAGGCCGCGCCCAAAAAAAAGCGCCCGAAGGTCGTGGTGCCAAAACCCCCCAGCGGAAAAATGACCAAAAAAAGGGTGGGCTATAGCCTTGGTGGGGGGCGCGGGCGAAGTTCATCCGCCGGACTCGGAATGGGGCGAGACTTTGCCAGGGGCATCGGGGTGCCAAAAATAAGGCCGCGGGCAAAGCCGCGCGCAAAAATAAGCGCCCGAAGATGGTGGTGCAAAAACCCCCACGCGTAAAAATGGCCAAAAGCAGGTGGGCTATAGCCTTGTTGGGGCGTTGGCGAGTTCGATCCGCCGGAGTCGGAATGGGGCGAGACTTTGCGAGGGCCCTCGGGGTACCAAAAATAAGCCGCGGCCAAAGCCGCACCCAAAAATAAGAGCCCGAAGGTCGAGGTCCCAAAACCCCCCAGCGGAAAAATGGCCAAAAAATGGGTGGACTATAGCCTTGGTGGGGGGCGCGGCGAAGTTCGTCTGCCGGACTCGGAATGGGGCGAGACTTTGCGAGGGGCCTCGGGGTGCCAAAAATAAGCCGCGGACAAAGCCGCGCTAAAAACTAAGCGCCCGAAGATAGTAGTGCCAAAACCCCCCAGCGGAAAAATGGCCAAAAAACGGGTGGGTTTTGGCCTTGGTGGGGGGCGCGGGCGAAGTTCGTCCACCGGACTCGGAATGGGGCGAGACTTTGCGAGGGCCCTCGGGGTACCAAAAATAAGCCGCGGCCAAAGCCGCACCCAAAAATAAGAGCCCGAAGGTCGAGGTCCCAAAACCCCCCAGCGGAAAAATGGCCAAAAAATGGGTGGACTATAGCCTTGGTGGGGGGCGCGGCGAAGTTCGTCTGCCGGACTCGGAATGGGGCGAGACTTTGCGAGGGGCCTCGGGGTGCCAAAAATAAGCCGCGGACAAAGCCGCGCTAAAAACTAAGCGCCCGAAGATAGTAGTGCCAAAACCCCCCAGCGGAAAAATGGCCAAAAAACGGGTGGGTTTTGGCCTTGGTGGGGGGCGCGGGCGAAGTTCGTCCACCGGACTCGGAATGGGGCGAGACTTTGCGAGGGGCCTCGGGGTTCCAAAAATAAGCCGCGGGTAAAGCCGCGCCCAAAAATAAACGCCCGAAGGTCGTGGTGCCAAAACCCCCCAGCGGAAAAATGGCCAAAAAACGGGTGGGTTTTTGCCTTGGTGGGGGGCGCGGGCGAAGTTCGTCCGCCGGACTCGGAATGGGGCGAGACTTTGCGAGTGTCCTCGGGGTGCCAATAATAAGCCGCGGGCTAAGTCGTCCCCAAAAATAAGCGCCCGAAGATCGTGGTGCCAAAAGCCCCCAGCGGAAAAATGGCCAAAAAACGGGTGGGCTATAGCCTTGGTGGGGGGCGCGGGCGAAGTTCGTCCGCCGGACTCGGAATGGGGCGAGACTTTGCGACGAGTCTCGGGGTACCAAAACTAAGACGCGGGCAAAGCCGTGCTAAAAAATAAGCACCCGAAGATCGTGGTGCCAAAAGCCCCAATGGAAAAATGGCCAAAAGCGGGTGGGCTATAGCTTTGGGTGGTGGGGCTGGCCGAGTTCGTCCGCCGGACTCGGAATGGGGCGAGACTTTGCGACGGGCCTCAGGGTGCCAAAAAGAAGCCGCGGGCAAAGTCCCACCCAAAAAAAGCGCCCGAAGGTCGTGGTGCCAAAACCCCCCAGCGGAAAAATGGCCAAAAAAAGGGTGGGCTATAGCCTTGGTGGGGGGCGCGGGTGAAGTTCGTCCGCCGAACTCGGAATGGGGCGAGACTTTGCGAGGGGCCTCGGGGTGCCAAAAATAAGCTCCGGCCAAAGCCGCACCCAAAAATAAGCGCAAGAAGATCGTGGTGCCAAAACCACCAGCGGAAAAATGGCCAAAAAAAGGGTGGGCTGTAGCCTTGGTGGGGGGCGTGGGCGAAGTTCGTCCGCCGGACTCGGAATGGGGCGAGACTTTGCGAGGGGCATCGGGATGCCAAAAATAAGGCCGCGGGCAAAGCCACGTGCAACAATAAGTGCCCGAAGATCGTGGTGCCAAAACCCCCCAGCGGAAAAATGGCCAAAAAAAGGGTGGGCTATAGCCTTGGTGGGGGGCGCGGGCGATGTTCGTCCGCTGGACTCGGAATGTAGCGAGACTTTGCGACGAGCCTTGGGGTGCCAAAAATAAGACGCGGGCAAAGCCGCACTCAAAAATAAGCGCCCGAAGATGGTGGTGCCAAAAGCCCCCAGCGGAAAAATGGCCAAAAAACGGGTGGGCTATAGCCTTGGTGGGGGGCGCGGGCGAAGTTCGTCCGCCGGACTCGGAATGGGACGAGACTTTGCGACGGGCCTCGGGGTGTCAAAAATAAGCCACGGGCAAAGCCGCGCCCAAAAAAAAGTGACCGAAGGTCGTGGTGCCAAAACCCCCCAGCGGAAAAATGACCAAAAAAAGGGTGGGCTATAGCCTTGGTGGGGGGCGCGGGCGAAGTTCGTCCGCCGGACTCGGAATGGGGCGAGACTTTGCGAGGGGCTCGGGGTGCCAAAAATAAGCTCCGGCCAACACCGCACCCAAAAATAAGAGCAAGATGATCGTGGTGCCAAAACCCCCCAGCGGAAAAATGGCCAAAAAACGGGTGGGCTATAGCCTTGGTGGGCGGCGCGGGCGAAGTTCGTCCGCCGGACTCAGAATGGGGTGAGACTTTGCGAGGGGCATCAGGGTGCCAAAAATAAGGCCGCGGACAAAGCCGCGCGCAAAAATAAGCGCCCGAAGATGGTGGTGCCAAAACCCCCCCAGCGGAAAAATGGCCAAAAAACGGGTGGGCTATAGCCATGGTGGGGGGCGCGGGCGAAGTTCGTCCGCCGGACTCGGAATGGGGCGAGACTTTCCGAGGGGCCTCGGGGTGTCAAAAATAAGATCCGGCCAAAGCCGCGCCCAAAAATAAGCCCTCGAAGGTCATGGTGCCAAAACCACCCAGCGGAAAAATGGCCAAAAAACGGGTGGGCTATAGCCTTGGTGGGGGGCGCGGGCGAAGTTCGTCTGCCGGACTCGGAATGGGGCGAGACTTTGCGACGTGCCTCGGGGTGCCAAAAATAAGCTCCGGCCAAAGCCACGCGCAAAAATAAGCGCAAGAAGATCGTGGTGCCAAAACCCCCCAGCGGAAAAATGGCCAAAAAACGGGTGGGCTATAGCCTTGGTGGGGGGCGCGGGCGAAGTTCGTCTGCTGGACTCGGAATGGGGCGAGACTTTGCAGCGTGCCTCGGGTGCCAAAATAAGCTCTGGCCAATGCCGCGCCCAAAAATAAGAGCAAGATGATCGTGGTGCCAAAACCCCAGCGGAAAAATGGCCTATAATCGGTTGGGCTATAGCCTTGGTGGGGGGGGTGGGGGTAGTTCGTCTGCCGGTCTCGGAATGGGGTGAGACTTTGCGAGGGGCCTCGGGGTACCAAAAGTAAGCCGCGGGCTAAGTGGCCCCCAAAAATAAGCGCCGAAGATCGTGGTGCCAAAACCCCCCAGCGGAAAAATGTCCAAAAAACGGGTGGGCTATAGGCTTGGTGGGGGGCGCGGGCGAAGTCTGTCCGCCGGACTCGGAATGGGGCGAGACTTTGCGAGGGGCATCGGGGTGTCAAAAATAAGGCCGCGGACAAAGCCGCGCCCAAAAATAAGCGCCCGAAGATCGTGGTACCAAAACCCCCCAGCGGAAAAATGGCCAAAAAACGGGTGGGCTATAGCCTTGGTGGGGGGCGCGGGCGAAGTTCGTCCGCCGGACTCGGAATTGGGCGAGACTTTGCGAGGGGCGTCGGGGTGCCAAAAATAAGCCGCGAACAAAGCCGTGTCCGAAGATCGTGGTGCCAAAAGCCCCCAGCGGAAAAATGGCCAAAAAATTGGTGGGCTATATCCTTTGTGGAGGGCGCGGGCGAAATTCGTCCGCCGGACTCGGAATGGGGCGAGACTTTCCGATGGGCCTAGGGGTGCCAAAAATAAGCTCCGGCCAAAGCCGCGCCCAAAAATAAGCACAAGAAGATCGTGGTGCCAAAACCCCCCAGCGGAAAAATGGCCAAAAAACTAGTGGGCTATAGCCTTGGTGGGGGGCGCGGGCGAAGTTCGTCCGCCGGACTCGGAATGGGGCGAGACTTTGCGAGGGGCCTCGGGGAGCCAAAAATAAGCAGCGGGCAAAGCCGCGCCCAAAAATAAGCACCCAAAGATCGTGGTGCCAAAACCCCCAGCGGAAAAATGGCCAAAAAACGGGTGGGCTATAGGCTCGGTGGGTGGTGCGGGCGAAGTTCGTCCGCCGGGCTCGGAATGGGGCGAGACTTTGCGAGGGGTCTCGGGGTGGCAAAAATAAGCCGCGGGAAAAGCCGCGCCCAAAAATAAGCGCCCGAAGGTCGTGGTGCCAAAACCCCCCAGCGGAAAAATGGCCAAAAAATGGGTGGGCTATAGCCTTGGTGGGGGGCGCGGTCGAAGTTCGTCCGCCGGACTCAGAATGGGGCGAGACTTTGCGACGGGCCTCAGGGTGCCAAAAATAAGCCGCGGGCAAAGCCGCGCCCAAAAATAAGCGCCCGAAGATCGTGGTGCCAAAACCCCCCAGCAGAAAAATGGCCAAAAAACGGGTGGGCTATAGCCTTGGTGGGGGGCGTGGGTGAAGTTCGTCCGCCGGACTCAGAATGGGGCGAGACTTTGCGAGGGGCCTGGGGGTGCCAAAAATAAGAGGCGGGAAAAGCCGCACCCAAAAATAAGCGCCCGAAGATTGTGGTGCCAAAACCCCCCAGCGGAAAAATGGCCAAAAAATGGGTGGGCTATAGCCTTGGGGGGAGGGGCTGGCCAACTTCGTCCCTCGGACTCGGAATGGGGCGAGACTGTGCGAGCGGCCTCCGCATTCTAAAAATAGGCCATGGGCACAGCCGCGCCCAAAAATAACCCCCCGAAGGTCGGCGCGCCCAAACCCCCCAGCGGAAAAATGGCCAAAAAACGGGTGGGCTATAGCCTTGGGGGGAGGGGCTGGCCAACTTCGTCCGCCGGACTCGGAATGGGACGAGACTTTGCGAGCAGCCTCCGCTTGCCAAAAATAGGCCGCGGGCACAGCCGCGCCCAAAAATAACCCCCCGAAGGTCGGCGCGCCCAAACCCCCCAGCGGAAAAATGGCCAAAAAACGGGTGGGCTATAGCCTTGGGGGGAGGGGCTGGCCAACTTCGTCCGCCGGACTCAGAATGGGGCGAGACTTTGCGAGCAGCCTCCGCATGCCAAAAATAGGCCGTGGGCACAGCCGCGGCCAAAAATAACCACCCGGAGGTTGGCGCGCCCAAACCCCCCAGCGGAAAAATGGCCAAAAAACGGGTGGGCTATAGCCTTGGGGGGAGGGGCTGGCCTACTTCGTCCGCCGGACTCGGAATGGTGTGAGACTTTGCGAGCAGCCTCCGCGTGCCAAAAATAGGCCGCGGGCACAGTCGCCCCCAAAAATAACCCCCCGAAGGTCGGCGCGCCCAAACTCCCCAGCGGAAAAATGGCCAAGAAACGGGTGGGCTATAGCCTTGGGGGAGGGCTGGCCAACAAATCCGCGGACTCGGAATGGGGCGAGACTTTGTGAGCAGCCTCCGCTTGCCAAAAATAGGCCGCGGGCACAGCCGCGCCCAAAAATAACCCCCCGAAGGTCGGCGCGCCCAAACCCCCCAGCGGAAAAATGGCCAAAAAACGGGTGGGCTATAGCCTTGGGGGGAGGGGCTGGCCGACTTCGTCCGCCGGACTCGGAATGGCGCGAGACTTTGCGAGGGGCCTCCGCTTGCCAAAAATAGGCCGCGGGCACAGCCGCGCCCAAAAATAACCCCCCAAAGGTCGGCGCGCCCAAACCCCCCAGCGGAAAAATGGCCAAAAAACGGGTGGGCTATAGCCTTGGGGGGAGGGGCTGGCCGACTTCGTCCGCCGGACTCGGAATGGCGCAAGACTTTGCGAGTGGCCTCCGCGTGCCAAAAATAGGCCGCGGGCACAGCCGCGTCCAAAAATAACCCCCCAGCGGAAAAATGGCCAAAAAACGGGTGGGCTATAGCCTTGGGGGGAGGGGCTGGCCAACTTCGTCCAACGGACTCGGAATGGGACGAGACTTTGTGAGCGGCCTCCGCGTGCCAAAAATAGGCCACGGGCACAGCCGTGCCAAAAAATAATCTCCCAAAGGTCGGCGCGCCCAAACCCCCCAGCGGAAAAATGGCCAAAAAACGGGTGGGCTATAGCCTTGGGGGGAGGGGCTGGCCAACTTCATCCGCCGGACTCGGAATGGGGCGAGACTTTGCGAGCAGCCTCTGTGTTCCAAAAATAGGTCACGGACACAGCCGCGCCCAAAAATAACCGCCCGAATGTCGGCGCGCCCAAACCCCCCAGCGGAAAAATGGCCAAAAAACGGGTGGGCTATAGCCTTGGGGGGAGGGGCTGGCCGACTTCGTCCGCCGGACTCGGAATGGGGCGAGACTTTGCGAGCGGCCTCCTCGTGCCAAAAATAGGCTACGGGCACAGCCGCGCCCAAAAATAACCACCCGAAGGTCGGCGCGCCCAAACCCCCCAGCAGAAAAAAGGCCAAAAAACGGGTGGGTTATAGCCTTGGGGGGACGGGCTGGCCAACTTCGTCCGCCGGACTCGGAATGGGGCGAGACTTTGCAAGCGGCCTCCGTGTGCCAAAAATAGGCCGCGGGCACAGCCGCGCCAAAAAATAACCCCCTGAAGGCCGGGGCGCCAAGTTCATCCAGCAGAAAAATGGCCAAAAAACGGGTGGGATATAGCCTAGGGGGGAGGGGCTGGCCAACTTCGTCTGCCGGACTCGGAATGGGGCGAGACTTTGCGAGCGGCCTCCGAGTGTCAAAAATAGGTCGCGGACACAGTCGCGCCCAAAAATAACCGCCCGAAGGCCGGGGCGCCAAGTTCGTCCAGCGGAAAAATGGCCAAAAAACGGGTGGGCTATAGCCTAGGGGGGAGGGGCTGGCCAACTTCGTCCGCCGGACTCGGAATGGGGCGAGACTTTGCGAGCGGCCTCCGCGTGCTAAAAATAGGTCGCGGGCACAGCCGCGCCCAAAAATAACCGCCCGAAGGCCGGGGCGCCAAGTTCGTCCAGCGGAAAAATGCCCAAAAAACGGGTGGGCTATAGCCTTGGGGGGAGGGGCTGGCCGACTTCGTCCGCCGGACTCGGAATGGGGCGAGACTTTGTGAGCGGCCTCCGCGTGCCAAAAATAGGCTGCGGGCACAACCGCGCCCAAAAATAACCGCCCAAAGGTCGGCGCGCCCAAACCCCCCAGCAGAAAAAAGGCCAAAAAACGGGTGGGTTATAGCCTTGGGGGGACGGGCTGGCCAACTTCGTCCGCCGGACTCGGAATGGGGCGAGACTTTGCAAGCGGCCTCCGTGTGCCAAAAATAGGCCGCGGGCACAGCCGCGTCCAAAAATAACCCCCTGAAGGTCGGCGCGCCCGAACCCCCCAGCGGAAAAATGGCCAAAAAACGGGTGGGCTATAGCCTTGGGGGGAGGGGCTGGCCAACTTCGTCCGCCGGACTCGGAATGCGGCGAGAGTTTGCGAGCGGCCTCCTCGTGCCAAAAATAGGCCGCGGGAACAACCGCGCCCAAAAATAACCGCCCGAAGGTCGGCGCGCCCAAACCCCCCAGCGGAAAAATGGCCAAAAAACGGGTGGGCTATAGCCTAGGGGGGAGGGGCTGGCCAACTTCGTCTGCCGGACTCGGAATGGGGCGAGACTTTGCGAGCGGCCTCCGAGTGCCAAAAATAGGTCGCGGACACAGTCGCGCCCAAAAATAACCGCCCGAAGGCCGGGGCGCCAAGTTCGTCCAGCGGAAAAATGGCCAAAAAACGGGTGGGCTATAGCCTAGGGGGGAGGGGCTGGCCAACTTCGTCCGCCGGACTCGGAATGGGGCGAGACTTTGCGAGCGGCCTCCGCGTGCTAAAAATAGGTCGCGGGCACAGCCGCGCCCAAAAATAACCGCCCGAAGGCCGGGGCGCCAAGTTCGTCCAGCGGGAAAATGCCCAAAAAACGGGTGGGCTATAGCCTTGGGGGGAGGGGCTGGCCGACTTCGTCCGCCGGACTCGGAATGGGGCGAGACTTTGTGAGCGGCCTCCGCGTGCCAAAAATAGGCTGCGGGCACAACCGCGCCCAAAAATAACCGCCCAAAGGTCGGCGCGCCCAAACCCCCCAGCAGAAAAAAGGCCAAAAAACGGGTGGGTTATAGCCTTGGGGGGACGGGCTGGCCAACTTCGTCCGCCGGACTCAGAATGGGGCGAGACTTTGCAAGCGGCCTCCGTGTGCCAAAAATAGGCCGCGGGCACAGCTGCGACCAAAAATAACCCCCTGAAGGTCGGCGCGCCCGAACCCCCCAGCGGAAAAATGGCCAATAAACGGGTGGGCTATAGCCTTGGGGGGAGGGGCTGGTCAACTTCGTCCGCCGGACTCGGAATGCGGCGAGAGTTTGCGAGCGGCCTCCTCGTGCCAAAAATAGGCCGCGGGAACAACCGCGCCCAAAAATAACCGCCCGAAGGTCGGCGCGCCCAAACCCCCCAGCGGAAAAATGGCCAAAAAACGGGTGGGCTATAGCCTTGGGGGGAGGGGCTGGCCAACTTCGTCCGCCGGACTCGGAATGGGGCGAGACTTTGCGAGCGGCCTCCGCGTGCCAAAAATAGGCCGCGGGCACAGCCGCGCCCAAAAATAACCGCCCGAAGGCCGGGGCGCCAAGTTCGTCCAGCGGAAAAATGGCCAAAAAACGGGTGGGCTATAGCCTTGGGGGGAGGGGCTGGCCAACTTCGTCCGCCGGACTCGGAATGGAGCGAGACTTTGCGAGCGGCCTCCGCGTGCCAAAAATAGGATTTGGGCACAGCCGCGCCCAAAAATAACCGCCCGAAGGTCGGCGCGCCCAAACCCCCCAGCGGAAAAATGGCCAAAAAACGGGTGGGTTATAGCCTTGGGGGGACGGGCTGGCCAACTTCGTCCGCCGGACTCGGAATGGGGCGAGACTTTGCAAGCGGCCTCCGCGTGCCAAAAATAGGCCGTGGGCACAGCCACACCCAAAAATAACCGCCTGAAGGCCGGGGCACCAAGTTCGTCCAGTGGAAAAATGGCCAAAAAACGGGTGGGCTATAGCCTTGGGGAGAAGGGCTGGACAACTTCGTCCGCAGGACTCGGAATGGGGCGATACTTTGCGAGCAGCCTCCGCGTGCCAAAAATAGGCCGTGGACACAGCCGCGCCCAAAAATAACCTCCCGAAGTTCATCCAGCGGAAAAATGGCCAAAAAACGGGTGGGCTATAGACTTGGGGGGAGGGGCTTGCCAACTTCATCCGCCGGACTCGAAATGGGGCGAGACTTTGCGAGTGGCCTCCGCGTGCCAAAAATAGGCCGCGGGCACAGCCGCTCCAAAAAATAACCGCCCGAAGGCCGGGGCGCCAAGTCGTCCAGCGGAAAAATGGCCAAAAAACGGGTGGGCTAAAGCCTTGGGGGGAGGGGCTGGCCAACTTCATCCGCCGGACACGGAATGGGGCGAGACTTTGCGAGCGGCCTTCGTATGCCAAAAATACTCCACAGGCAGGGCGCGCCAAAAAATAACCGCCCGAAGGCCGGGGCGCCAAGTTCGTCCAGCGGAAAAAGGCAACAAAAACGGGTGGGCTATAGCCTTGGGGGGTGGGGCTGGCCAACTTCGTCCGCCGGACTCGGAATGGGGCGAGACTTTGCGAGCGGCCTCCGTGTGCCAAAAATAGGCCACGGGTACGGCCGCACCGAAAAATAACTGCCCGAAGGCCGGGGCGCCAAGTTCGTCCAGCGGAAAAAGGCCACAAAAACGGGTGGGCTATAGCCCTGGGGGGTGGGGCTGGCCAAGTTCGTCCGCCGGACTCGGAATGGGGCGAGCCTTTGCGAGCGGCCTCCGTGTGCCAAAAATAGGCCGCGGGCACAGCCGCACCTAAAAATAACCGCCCGAAGGCCGGGGCGCCAAGTTCGTCCAGCGGATAGAGGCCACAAAAACGGGTGGGCTATAGCCTTGGGGGGTGGGGCTGGCCAAGTTTGTCCGCTGCACTCGGAATGGGGCGAGACTTTGCGAGCAGCCTCTATGTTCCAAAAATAGGCCGCGGGCACAGCCGCGTCCAAAAGTAACCGCCCGAAGGTCGGGGCGCCAAGTTCGTCCAGCGGAAAAAGTCAACAAAAACGGGTGGGCTATAGCCTTGGGGGGTGGGGCTGGCCAAGTTCGTCCGCCGGACTCGGAATGGGGCGAGCCTTTGCGAGCGGCCTCCGTGTGCCAAAAATAGGCCGCGGGCACAGCCGCACCTAAAAATAACCGCCCGAAGGCCGGGGCGCCAAGTTCGTCCAGCGGATAGAGGCCACAAAAACGGGTGGGCTATAGCCTTGGGGGGTGGGGCTGGCCAAGTTCGTCCGCTGGACTCGGAATGGGGCGAGACTTTGCGAGCAGCCTCTATGTTCCAAAAATAGGCCGCGGGCACAGCCGTGTCTAAAAATAACCACCCGAAGGTCGGGGCGCCAAGTTCGTCCAGCGGAAAAAGTCAACAAAAACGGGTGGGCTATAGCCTTGGGGGGTGGGGCTGGCCAAGTTCGTCCGCCGGACTCGGAATGGGGCGAGACTTTGCGAGCAGGCTCCGTGTGTCAAAAATAGGCCGCGGTCACAGTCGTACCCAAAAATAACCACCCGAAGGCCGGGGCGCCAAGTTCGTCCAGCGGATAGAGGCCACAAAAACTGGTGGGCTATAGCCTTGGGGGGTGGGGCTGGCCAAGTTCGTCCGCTGGACTCGGAATGGGGCGAGACTTTGTGAGCAGCCTCTATGTTCCAAAAATAGGCCGCGGGCACAGCCGCGTCCAAAAGTAACCGCCCGAAGGTCGGGGCGCCAAGTTCGTCCAGCGGAAAAAGTCAACAAAAACGGGTGGGCTATAGCCTTGGGGGGTGGGGCTGGCCAAGTTCGTCCGCCGGACTCGGAATGGGGCGAGACTTTGCGAGCAGGCTCCGTGTATCAAAAATAGGCCGCGGTCACAGTCGTACCCAAAAATAACCACCCGAAGGCCGGGGCGCCAAGTTCGTCCAGCGGATAGAGGGCACAAAAACTGGTGGGCTATAGCCTTGGGGGGTGGGGCTGGCCAAGTTCGTCCGCCGGACTCGGAATGGGGCGAGACTTTGCGAGCGGCCTCCGTGTACCAAAAATAGGCCGCGGGCACAGCCGCGCCCAAAAATAACCGCCCGAAGGCCGGGGCGCCAAGTTCGTCCAGCGGAAAAAGGCCACAAAAACGGGTGGGCTATAGCCTTGGAGGCTGGGGCTGGCCAAGTTCGTCCGCCGGACTCGGAATGGGGCGAGACTTTGCGAGCAGCCTCCGTGTGCCAAAAATAGGCCGCGGGCACAGCCGCGCCAAAAAATAACAGCCCGAAGGCCGGGGCGCCAAGTTCGTCCAGCAGAAAAAGGCCACAAAAACGGGTTGGCTATAGCCTTGGGGGGTGGCGCTGGCCAAGTTCTTCCGCCGGACTCGGAATGGGACGAGACTTTGCGAGCGGCCTCCGTGTGGCAAAACTAGGCCGCGGGCACAGCCGCATCCAAAAATAACCGCCCGAAGGCCGGGGCGCCAAGTTCGTCCAGCGGAAATAGGCCACAAAAACGGGTGGGCTATAGCCTTGGGGGGTGGGGCTGGCCAACTTCGTCCGCGGAACTCGGAATGGCGCGAGACTTTGCGAGCGGCCACCGTTTGCCAAAAATAGGCCCCGGGCACAGCCGCGCCCAAAAATAACTGCCCGAAGGCCGGGGCGCCAAGTTCGTCCAGCGGAAAAAGGCCACAAAATCAGGTGGGCTATAGCCTTGGGGGGTGGGGCTGGCCAAGTTCGTCCGCCGTACTCGGAATGGGGCGAGACTTTGCGAGCGGCCTCTATGTGCCAAAAATAGGCTGCGGACACAGCCGCGCCCAAAAATGACTGCCCGAAGGCCGGGGCGACAAGTTCGTCCAGCAGAAAAAGGCCACAAAAACAGGTGGGCTATAGCCTTGGTGGGTTGGGCTGGCCAAGTTCGTCCGCCGGACTCGGAATGTGGCGAGACTTTGCGAGGCGCCTTCGTGTGCCAAAAATAGGCTGCGGGCACAGCCGCGCCCAAAAATACCCGCCCGAAGGCCGGGGCGTCAAGTTCGTCCAGCGGTAAAAGGCCACAAAAACGGGTGGGCTATAGCCTTTGGGGGGGGGGCTAGGCAACTTCATCCGCTGGACTCGGAATGGCGGGAAACTTTGCGAGGCACCTCCGTGTGCCAAAAATAAGCCGCTGGCACAGCCGCGCCCAAAAATACCCGCCCGAAAGCCGGGGCGCCATGTTCGTCCAGCGGAAAAAGGCCACAAAAACGGGTGGGCTATAGCCTTGGGGGGTGGGGCTGGCCAACTTCGTTCGCCGGACTCGGAATAGCGCCAGAATTTGTGAGGCGCCTCCGTGTGCCAAAAATAGGCCGCGGGCACAGCCGCGCCCAAAAATACCCGCCCGAAGGCCGGGGCGCCATGTTCGTCCAGCGGAAAAAGGCCACAAAAACGGGTGGGCTATAGCCTTGGGGGGTCGGGCTGGCCAACTTCGTCCGCCGGACTCGGAATTGCACGAGACTTTGCGAGGCGCCTCCGTGTGCCAAAAATAGGCCGCGGGCACAGCCGCGCCCAAAAATACCCACCCGAAGGCCGGGGCGCCAAGTTCGTCCAGCGGAAAAGGCCACAAAAACGGATGGGCTATAGCCTTGGGGGGTGGGGCTGGCCAACTTCGTCCGCAAGACTGGAAATGAAGCGAGACTTTGCGATGCACCTCCGTGTGCCAAAAATAAGATGCTGGCACAGCCGCGCCCAAAAATACCCGCCCGAAGTCCGGGGCGCCAAGTTCGCCAGCGGTACAAGGCCACAAAAACGGGTGGGCTATAGCCTTTGGGGGGGGGGGCTGGCCAACTTCGTCCGCCGGACTCGGAATGGCACGAAACTTTGCGAGGCACCTCCGTGTTCCAAAAATAAGCCGCTGACACAGCCGCGCCCAAAAATACCCGCCCGAAAGCCGGGGCGCCATGTTCGTCCAGCGGTAAAAGGCCACAAAAACGGGTGGGCTATAGCCTTTGGGGGGGGGGGCTGGCCAACTTCGTCCGCCGGACTCGGAATGGCACGAACCTTTGCAAGGCACCTCCGTGTACCATAAATAAGCCGCTGGCACAGCCGCGCCCAAAAATAACCTCCCGAAGGCCGGGGCGCCAGGTTCGTCCAGCGGGAAAAGCCCACAAAAACGGGTGGGCTATAGCCTTGGCGGGTGGGGCTGGCCAACTTCGTCCGCCGGACTCGGAATGGCGCGGGACTTTGTGAGGCGCCTCCGTGTGCCAAAAATAGGCCGCGGGCACAGCCGCGCCTAAAAATACCTGCCCGAAGGCCGGGGCGCCAAGTTCGTCCAGCGGAAAAAGGCCACAAAAACGGGTGGGCTATAGCCTTGGCGGGTGGGGCTGGCCCACTTCGTCCGCCGGACTCGGAATGGCGCGGGACTTTGTGAGGCACCTCCGTGTGCCAAAAATAGGCCGTGGGCACAGCCGCGCCTAAAAATACCTGCCCGAAGGCCGGGACGCCAAGTTCGTCCAGCGGAAAAAGGCCACAAAAACGGGTGGGCTATAGCCTTCGGGGGTGGGGCTGGCCAACTTCGTCCGCCGGACTCGAAATGGCGCGAGACTTTACGAGGCACCTCCGTGTGCCAAAAAGAGGCCGCGGACACTGCCGCGCCCAAAAATACCCGCCCGAAGGCTGGGGCGCCAAGTTCGTCCAGCGGAAAAAGGCCACAAAAATGGGTGGGCTATAGCCTTGGGGGGTGGGGCTGGCCCACTTCATCCGCCGGACTCGGAATGGTGCGTGACTTTGCGAGGGGCCTCCGTGTGCCAAAAATAGGCCACGGGCACAGACGCGCCCAAAAATAACAGCCCGAAGGCCGGGGCGCCAAGTTCGTCCAGCGGAAAAAGACCACAAAAAAGGGTGGGCTATAGCCTTGGCAGGTGGGGCTGGTCAACTTCGTCCGCCGGACACGGAATGGCGCGAGACTTTGCGAGGGGCCTCCATGTGCCAAAAATAGGCCGCAGGTACAGCCGCGCCCAAAAATAACCACCCGAAGGCTGGGGCGCGAAGTTCGTCCAGCGGAAAAAGGCCACAAAAACGGGTGGGCTATCGCCTTGGGGGGTGGGGCTGGCCGACTTCGTCCGCCAGACTCGGAATGGTGCGAGACTTTGCGAGGCACCTCCGTATGCCAAAAATAGGCCGCGGCGCCAAGTTCGTCCAGCGGAAAAAGGCCACAAAAACGGGTGGGCTATAGCCTTGGGGGGTGGGGCTGGCCAACTTCGTCCGCAAGACTGGGAATGGAGCGAGACTTTGTGATGCACCTCCATGTGCCAAAAATAAGACGCTGGCACAGCCGCGCCCAAAAATACCCGCCCGAAGGCCGGGGCGCCAAGTTCGTCCAGGGGAAAAAGGCCACAAAAACGGGTGGGCTATAGCCTTGGGGGGTGGGGCTGGCCAACTTCGTCCGCCGGACTTGGAATTACGCGAGACTTTGCGAGGAGCCTCCGTGTGCCAAAAATAGGCCGCGGTCACAGCCGCGCCCAAAAATACCCGCCCGAACGCCGGGGCGCCAAGTTCGTCCAGCGGAAAAGGCCACAAAAACGGATGGGCTATAGCCTTGGGGGGTGGGGCTGGCCAACTTCGTCCGCAAGACTGGGAATGGAGCGAGACTTTGTGATGCACCTCCGTGTGCCAAAAATAGGCCGTGGGCACAGCCGTGCCCAAAAATACCCGCCCGAAGGCCGGGGCGCCATGTTCGTCCAGCGGAAAAAGGCCACAAAAACGGGTGGGCTATAGCCTTGGGGGGTGGGGCTGGCCAACTTCGTCCGCCGGACTTGGAATTACGCGAGACTTTGCGAGGAGCCTCCGTGTGCCAAAAATAGGCCGCGGTCACAGCCGCGCCCAAAAATACCCGCCCGAACGCCGGGGCGCCAAGTTCGTCCAGCGGAAAAGGCCACAAAAACGGATGGGCTATAGCCTTGGGGGGTGGGGCTGGCCAACTTCGTCCGCAAGACTGGGAATGGAGCGAGACTTTGCGATGCACCTCCGTGTGCCAAAAATAAGACGCTGGCACAGCCGCGCCCAAAAATACCCGCCCGAAGGCCGGGGCGCCGAGTTCGTCCAACGGAAAAAGGCCACAAAAACGGGTGGGCTATAGCCTTGGGGGGTGGGGCTGGCCAACTTCGTCCGCCGGACTCGGAATGGTACGAGACTTTGCGAGGCGCCTCCGTGAGCCAAAAATAGGACGCGGGCACAGCCGCGTCCAAAAATACCCGCCCGAAGGCCGGGGCGCCAAGTTCGTCCAGCGGTAAAAGGCCACAAAAACGGGTGGGCTATAGCCTTTGGGGGGGGCTGGCCGACTTCGTCCGCCGGACTCTGAATGGCACGAAACTTTGCGAGGCACCTCCGTGTGCCAAAAATAAGCCGCTGGCACAGCCGTGCCCAAAAATACCCGCCCGAAATCCGGGGCGCCATGTTCGTCCAGCGGAAAAAGGCCAGAAAAACGGGTGGGCTATAGCCTTTGGGGGGGGGGCTGGCCAACTTCGTCCGCCGGACTCGGAATGGCACGAACCTTTGCGAGGCACCTCCGTGTACCATAAATAAGCCGCTGGCACAGCCGCGCCCAAAAATACCCGCCCGAAAGCCGGGGCACCATGTTCGTCCAGCGGAAAAAGGCCACAAAAACGGGTGGGCTATAGCCTTGGGGGGTGGGGATGGCCAACTTCGTTCGCCGGACTCGGAATGGCGCGAGACTTTGCGAGGCGCCTCCGTGTACCAAAAATAGGCCGCGGGCACAGCCGCGCCCAAAAATAACCTCCCGAAGGCCGGGGCGCCAGGTTCGTCCAGCGGGAAAAGCCCACAAAAACGGGTGGGCTATAGCCTTGGCGGAGGTGGGGCTGGCCCACTTCGTTCGCCGGACTCGGAATGGTGCGTGACTTTGTGAGGCTCCTCCGTGTTCCAAAAATAGGCCGCGGGCACAGCCGCGCCTAAAAATACCTGCCCGAAGGCCGGGTCGCCAAGTTCGTACAGCGGAAAAAGGCCACAAAAACGGGTGGGCTATAGCCTTGGCGGTTGGGGCTGGCCAACTTCGTCCGCCGGACTCGGAATGGCGCGGGACTTTGTGAGGCGCCTCCATGTGCCAAAAATAGGCCGCGGGCACAGCCGCGCCTAAAAATACCTGCCCGAAGGCCGGGGCGCCAAGTTCGTCCAGCGGAAAAAGGCCACAAAAACGGGTGGGCTATAGCCTTCGGGGGTGGGGCTGGCCAACTTCGTCCGCCGGACTTGGAATGGCGCGAGACTTTACGAGGCACCTCCGTGTGCCAAAAAGAGGCCGCGGACACTGCCGCGCCCAAAAATACCTGCCCGAAGGCCGGGGCGCCAAGTTCGTCCAGCGGAAAAAGGCCACAAAAATGGGTGGGCTATAGCCTTGGGGGGTGGGGCTGGCCAACTTCGTCCGCCGGACTCGGAATGGTGCGAGACTTTGCGAGGCACCTCCGTGTGCAAAAAATAGGCCGCGGGCACAGCCGCGCCCAAATATAACCACCCGAAGGCCGGGGCGACAAGTTCATCCAGCGGAAAAAGGCCACAAAAACGGGTGGGCTATAGCCTTTGGGGGGGGCTGGCCGACTTCGTCCGCCGGACTCTGAATGGCACGAAACTTTGCGAGGCACCTCCGTGTGCCAAAAATAAGCCGCTGGCACAGCCGTGCCCAAAAATACCCGCCCGAAATCCGGGGCGCCATGTTCGTCCAGCGGAAAAAGGCCAGAAAAACGGGTGGGCTATAGCCTTTGGGGGGGGGGCTGGCCAACTTCGTCCGCCGGACTCGGAATGGCACGAACCTTTGCGAGGCACCTCCGTGTACCATAAATAAGCCGCTGGCACAGCCGCGCCCAAAAATACCCGCCCGAAAGCCGGGGCACCATGTTCGTCCAGCGGAAAAAGGCCACAAAAACGGGTGGGCTATAGCCTTGGGGGGTGGGGATGGCCAACTTCGTTCGCCGGACTCGGAATGGCGCGAGACTTTGCGAGGCGCCTCCGTGTACCAAAAATAGGCCGCGGGCACAGCCGCGCCCAAAAATAACCTCCCGAAGGCCGGGGCGCCAGGTTCGTCCAGCGGGAAAAGCCCACAAAAACGGGTGGGCTATAGCCTTGGCGGGTGGGGCTGGCCAACTTCGTCCGCCGGACTCGGAATGGTGCGGGACTTTGTGAGGCACCTCCGTGTGCCAAAAATAGGCCGCGGGCACAGCCGCGCCTAAAAATACCTGCCCGAAGGCCGGGTCGCCAAGTTCGTACAGCGGAAAAAGGCCACAAAAACGGGTGGGCTATAGCCTTGGCGGTTGGGGCTGGCCAACTTCGTCCGCCGGACTCGGAATGGCGCGGGACTTTGTGAGGCGCCTCCATGTGCCAAAAATAGGCCGCGGGCACAGCCGCGCCTAAAAATACCTGCCCGAAGGCCGGGGCGCCAAGTTCGTCCAGCGGAAAAAGGCCACAAAAACGGGTGGGCTATAGCCTTCGGGGGTGGGGCTGGCCAACTTCGTCCGCCGGACTTGGAATGGCGCGAGACTTTACGAGGCACCTCCGTGTGCCAAAAAGAGGCCGCGGACACTGCCGCGCCCAAAAATACCTGCCCGAAGGCCGGGGCGCCAAGTTCGTCCAGCGGAAAAAGGCCACAAAAATGGGTGGGCTATAGCCTTGGGGGGTGGGGCTGGCCAACTTCGTCCGCCGGACTCGGAATGGTGCGAGACTTTGCGAGGCACCTCCGTGTGCAAAAAATAGGCCGCGGGCACAGCCGCGCCCAAATATAACCACCCGAAGGCCGGGGCGACAAGTTCATCCAGCGGAAAAAGGCCACAAAAACGGGTGGGCTATAGCCTTGGGGGGTGGGGCTGGCCCACTTCGTCCGCCAGACTCGGAATGGCGCGAGACTTTGCGAGGCACCTCCGTGTGCCAAAAATAGGCCGCGGGCACAGCCGCGCCCAAATATAACCACCCGAAGGCCGCGGCGCCAAGTTCGTCCAGCGGAAAAAGGCCACAAAAACGGGTGGGCTATAGCCTTGGGGTGTGGGGCTGGCCAACTTCGTCCGCCGGTCTCGGAAAGGCGCGAGACTTTACGAGGCGACTCCGTGTGCCAAAACTAGACCGCGGGCACAGCCGCGCCTAAAAATACCCGCCCGAAGGCCGGGGCGCCAAGTTCGTCCAGCGGAAAAAGGCCACAAAAACGGGTGGGCTATAGCCTTGGGGGGTGGGGCTGGCCAACTTCGTCCGCCGGACTCGGAATTGCGCGAGACTTTGCGAGGCGCCTCCGTGTGCCAAAAATAGGCCGCGGACACAGCCGCGCCCAAAAATACCCGCCCGAAGGCCGGGGCGCCAAGTTCTTCCAGGGGAAAAAGGCCACAAAAACGGGTGGGCTATAGCCTTGGCGGGTGGGGCTGGCCAACATCGTCCGCCGGACTCGGAAGTGCGCGAGACTTTGCGAGGCGCCTCCGTGTGCCAAAAATAGGCCGCGGGCACAGCCGCGCCCAAAAATACCCGCCCGAAGGCCGGGGCACCAAGTTCATCCAGCGGAAAAAGGCCACAAAAACGGGTGGGCTATAGCCTTGGGGGGTGGGGCTGGCCAACTTCGTCCGCCGGACTCGGAATGGTACGAGACTTTGCGAGGCGCCTCCGTGTGCCAAAAATAGGCCGCGGGCACAGCCGCGCCTAAAAATACCCGCCCGAAGGCCGGGGCGTCAAGTTCGTCCAGCGGTAAAAGGCCACAAAAATGGGTGGGCTATAGCCTTTGGGGGGGGGGCTAGGCAACTTCATCCGCCGGACTCGGAATGGCGGGAAACTTTGTGAGGCACCTCCGTGTGCCAAAAATAAGCCGCTGGCACAGCCGCGCCCAAAAATACCCGCCCGAAAGCCGGGGCACCATGTTCGTCCAGCGGAAAAAGGCCACAAAAACGGGTGGGCTATAGCCTTGGGGGGTGGGGCTGGCCAACTTCGTTCGCCGGACTCGGAATAGCGCCAGAATTTGCGAGGCGCCTCCGTGTGCCAAAAATAGGCCGCGGGCACAGCCACGCCCAAAAATACCCGCCCGAAGGCCGGGGCGCCATGTTCGTCCAGCGGAAAAAGGCCACAAAAACGGGTGGGCTATAGCCTTGGGGGGTGGGGCTGGCCAACTTCGTCCGCCGGACTCGGAATTGCGCGAGACTTTGCGAGGCGCCTCCGTGTGCCAAAAATAGGCCGCGGGCACAGCCGCGCCCAAAAGTAACCCCCCGAAGGTCGGCGAGCCCAAAACCCCCAGCGGAAAATTGGCTAAAAAACGGGTGGGCTATAGCCTTGGGGGGAGGGGTGGCCGACTTCATCCGCCGGACTCGGAATGGGGCGAGACTTTGCGAGCGGTCTCCGCGTGCCAAAAATAGGCCGCGGGCACAGCCGCGCCCAAAAATAACCCCCCGATGGTCGGCGCGCCCAAACCCCCCAGCGGAAATATGGCCAAAAAACGGGTGGGCTATACCCTTGGGGGGAGGGGCCGGCCCACTTCGTCCGCCGGACTCGGAATGGGGCGAGACTTTGCGAGCGGCCTCCGCGTGCCAAACATAGGCCGCGGGCACAGCCGCGCCCAAAAATAACCCCCCGAATGTCAGCACGCCCAAACCCCCCAGCGAAAAAATGGCCAAAAAACGGGTGGGCTATAGCCTTGGGGGGAGGGGATGGCCAACTTCGTCTGCCGGACTCGGAATGGGACGAGACTTTGCGAGCGGCCTCCGCGTGCCAAAAATAGGCCGCGGGCACAGCCACACCCAAAAATAATCCCCCGATGGTAGGCGCGTCCAAACCCCCCAGCGGAAAAATGGCCAAAAAACGGGTGGGCTATAGCCTTGGGGGGAGGGGCTGGCCCACTTCGTCCGCCAGACTCGGAATGGGGCGAGACTTTGCGAGCGGCCTCCGCGTGCCAAAAATGGGCCGCAGGTACAGCTGCGCCCAAAAATAACCCCCGAAGGTCGGCGCGCCCAAACCCCCCAGCGGAAAAATGGCCAAAAAACGGGTGGGCTATAGCCTTGGGGGGAGGGGCTGGGCAACTTCGTCCGCCGGACTCGGAAAGGGGCGAGACTTTGCGAGCCGCCTGCGCGTGCCAAAAATAGGCCGTGGGCACAGCCGCGCCCAAAAATAAACACCCGAAGGTCGGCGCGCCCAAACCCCCCAGCGGAAAAATGGCCAAAAAACGGGTGGGCTATAGCCTTGGGGGGAGGGGCTGGGCAACTTCGTCCGCCGGACTCGGAAAGGGGCGAGACTTTGCGAGCCGCCTGCGCGTGCCAAAAATAGGCCGTGGGCACAGCCGCGCCCAAAAATAAACACCCGAAGGTCGGCGCGCCCAAACCCCCCAGCGGAAAAATGGCCAAAAAACGGGTGGGCTATAGCCTTGGGGGGTGGGGCTGGCCAACTTCGTCCGCCGGACTCGGAATGGCACGAAACTTTGCGAGGTACCTCCGTGTGCCAAAAATAGGCCGCGGACAGAGCCGCGCCCAAAAATACCTGCCCGAAGGCCGGGGCGCCAAGTTCGTCCAGCGGAAAATGGCCACAAAAACGGGTGGGCTATAGCCTTGGGGGGTGGGGCTGGCCAACTTCGTCCGCCGGATTCGGAATGGCGTGATACTTTGCGAGGCGCGTCCGTGTGCCAAAAATAGACCGCGGGTACAGCCGCGCCCAAAAATACCCGCCCGAAGGCCGGGGCGCCAAGTTCGTCCAGCGGAAAATGGCCACAAAAACGGGTGGGCTATAGCCTTGGGGGGTGGGGCTGGCCGACTTCGTCCACCGGACTCGGAATGGCGCCAGAGTTTGCGAGGTGCCTCCGTGTGCCAAAAATAGGCCGTGGGCACAGCCGCGCCCAAAAATACCCGCCCGAAGGCTGGGGCGCCAAGTTCGTCCAGCGGAAAATGCCCACAAAAACGGGTGGGCTATAGCCTTGGGGGGTGGGGCTGGCCAACTTCGTCCGCCGGACTCGGAATTGCGCGAGACTTTGCGAGGTGGCTCCGTGTGCCAAAAATAGGCCGCGGGCACAGCCGCGCCCAAAAATACCCACCGAAGGCCGGGGCGCCAGGTTCGTCCAGCGGAAAATGGCCACAAAAACGGGTGGGCTATAGCCTTGGGGGGTGGGGCTGGCCGACTTCGTCCGCCGGACTCGGAATGGCGCGAGACTTTGCGAGGCGCCTCCGTGTGACAAAAATAGGCCGCAGGCACAGCCGCGCCCAAAAATACCCGCCCGAAGGCCGGGGCGCCAAGTTCTCCATCGGAAAATGGCCACAAAAACGGGTGGGCTATAGCCTTGGGGGGTGGGGCTGGCCTACTTCGTCCGCCGCAGTCGGAATGGCGTGAGACTTTGCGAGGCTCGTCCGTGTGCCAAAAATAGGCCACGGGCACAGCCGCACCCAAAAATACCCGCCTGAATGCCGGGGCGCCAAGTTCGTCCAGCGGAAAATGGCCACAAAAACGGGTGGGCTATAGCCTTGGGGGGTGGGGCTGGCCCACTTCGTCCGCCGGACTCGGAATGGCGCGAAACTTTGCGAGGTACCTCCGTGTGCCCAAAATAGGCTGCGGACACAGCCGCGCTCCAAAATACCTGCCCGAAGGCCGGGGCGCCAAGTTCGTCCAACGGAAAATGGCCACAAAAACGGGTGGGCTATAGCCTTGGGGGTTGGGGCTGGCCAACTTGGTCCGCCGGACTCGGAATGGCACGAGACTTTGAAAGGCGCCTCCGTGTGTCAAAAATAGGCCGCGGGCACAGCCGCGTCCAAAAATACCCGCCCGAGGCTGGGGCGCCAAGTTCGTCCAGCGGAAAAAGGCCACAAAAACGGGTGGGCTATAGCCTTGGGGGGTGGGGCTGGCCAACTTCGTCCGCCGGACTCGGAATGGCGCGAGACTTTGCCAGCGGTCTTCGTGTGCCAAAAATAGGCCGCGGGCACAGCCGCGTCCAAAAATAACCGCCCGAAGGCCGGGGCGCCAAGTTCGTCCAGCGGAAAAAGGACACAAAAACGGTTGGGCTATAGCCTTGGGGGGTGGGGCTGGCCAACTTCGTCCGCCGGACTTGGAATGGCGCGAGACTTTACGAGCAGCCTCCGTGTGCCAAAAATAGGCCGCGGGCACAGCCGCGCCCAAAAATAACCGCCCGAAGGCCGGGGCGCCAAGTTCGTCCAGCGGAAAAAGGCCACAAAAACGGGTGGGCTATAGCCTTGGGGGGTGGGGCTGGCCAACTTCGTCCGCCGGACTCGGAATGGCGCGAGACTTTGCGAGTGGCCTCTGTGTGCCAAAAATAGGCCCCGGACACAGCCGCGCCCAAAAATAACGGCCCAAAGGCCGGGGCGCCAAGTTCTTCCAGCGGAAAAAGGCCACAAAAACGGGTGGGCTATAGCCTTGGGGGGTGGGGCTGGCCAACTTCGTTCCCCGGACTCGGAATGGCGCGAGACTTTACGAGCGGCCTCAGTGTGCTAAAAATAGGCCCCAGGCACAGCCGCACCCAAAAATAACCGCCCGAAGGCCGGGTCGCCAAGTTCGTCCAGCGGAAAAAGGCCACAAAAACGGGTGGGCTATAGCCTTGGGGGGCGGGGCTGGCCAACTTCGTCCGCCGGACTCGGAAGGGCGCGAGACTTTGCGAGCAGCCTCCGTGTGCCAAAAATTGGCCCCGGGCACAGCCGCACCCAAAAATAACCGCCCGAAGGCCGGAACGCCAAGTTCGTCCAGCGGAAAAAGGCCACAAAAACGGGTGGGCTATAGCCTTGGGGGGAGGGGCTGGCCAACTTCGTCCGCCGGACTCGGAATGGGGCGAGACTTTGCGAGCGGCCTCCGCGTGCCAAAAATTGGCCACAGTACAGCCGCGCCAAAAAATAACCCCCCGAAGGTCGGCGCGCCCAAACCCCCCAGCGGAAAAATGGCCAAAAAACGGGTGGGCTATAGCCTTGGGGGGAGGGGCTGGGCAACTTTGTCCGCCGGACTCGGAAAGGGGCGAGACTTTGCGAGCCGCCTCCGCGTGCCAAAAGTAGGCCGCGGACACAGCCGCGCCCAAAAATAACCCCCCGAAGGTCGGCGCGCCCAAACCCCCCAGCGGAAAAATTGGCAAAAAACGGGTGGGCTATAGCCTGGGGGGAGGGGATGGCCAACTTCGTCCGCCGGACTCGGAATGGGGCGAGACTTTGCCAGCAGCCTCCGCGTGCCAAAAATAGGCCGCGGACACAGCCGCGCCCAAAAGTAACCCCCCGAAGGTCGGCGAGCCCAAAACCCCCAGCGGAAAATTGGCTAAAAAACGGGTGGGCTATAGCCTTGGGGGGAGGGGTGGCCGACTTCATCCGCCGGACTCGGAATGGGGCGAGACTTTGCGAGCGGTCTCCGTGTGCCAAAAATAGGCCGCGGGCACAGCCGCGCCCAAAAATAACCCCCCGATGGTCGGCGCGCCCAAACCCCCCAGCGGAAATATGGCCAAAAAACGGGTGGGCTATACCCTTGGGGGGAGGGGCCGGCCCACTTCGTCCGCCGGACTCGGAATGGGGCGAGACTTTGCGAGCGGCCTCCGCGTGCCAAACATAGGCCGCGGGCACAGCCGCGCCCAAAAATAACCCCCCGAATGTCGGCACGCCCAAACCCCCCAGCAAAAAAATGGCCAAAAAACGGGTGGGCTATAGCCTTGGGGGGAGGGGATGGCCAACTTCGTCTGCCGGACTCGGAATGGGACGAGACTTTGCGAGCGGCCTCCGCGTGCCAAACATAGGCCGCGGGCACAGCCACACCCAAAAATAACCCCCCGATGGTAGGCGCGCCCAAACCCCCCAGCGGAAAAATGGCCAAAAAACGGGTGGGCTATAGCCTTGGGGGGACGGGCTGGCCAACTTCGTCCGCCGGACTCGGAATGGGGGGAGAATTGCGAGCGGCCTCCGCGTGCCAAAAATAAGCCCCGGGCACAGCCGCGCCCAAAAATAAGCCCCGAAGGTCGGCGCGCCCAAACCCCCCAGCGGAAAAATGGCCAAAAAACGGGTGGGCTATAGCCTTGGGGGGAGGGGCTGGGCAACTTCGTCCGCCGGACTCGGAAAGGGGCGAGACTTTGCAAGCCGCCTGCGCGTGCCAAAAATAGGCCGTGGGCACAGCCGCGCCCAAAAATAAACCCCCGAAGGTCGGCGCGCCCAAACACCCCAGCGGAAAAATGGCCAAAAAATGGGTGGGCTATAGCCTGGGGGGAGGGGATGGCCAACTTCGTCCGCCGGACTCGGAATGGGGCGAGAATTTGCCAGCAGCCTCCGCGTGCCAAAAATAGGCCGCGGGCACAGCCACACCAAAAAAAACCCCCCGAAGGTCGGCACGCCCAAACCCCCCAGCGGAAAAATGGCCAAAAAACGGTTGGGCTATAGCCTTGGGGGGACGGGCTGGCCAACTTCGTCCGCCGGACTCGGAATGGGGGGAGAATTGCGAGCGGCCTCCGCGTGCCAAAAATAAGCCCTGGGCACAGCCGCACCCAAAAATAACCCCCGAAGGTCGGCGCGCCCAAACCCCCCAGCGGAAAAATGGCCAAAAAACGGGTGGGCTATAGCCTTGGGGGGAGGGGCTGGGCAACTTCGTCCGCCGGACTCGGAATGGGGTGAGACTTTGTGAGCGGCCTCCGCGTGCCAAAAAGAGGCCGCGGGCACAGCCACGCCCAAAAATAACCGGCCGAAGGCTACGGCGCGAAGTACGTCCAGCGGAAAAATGGACTAAAAAACGGGTGGGCTATGGCCTTGGGGGGAGGGGCTGGCCAACTTCGTCCGCCGGACTCGGAATACGGCGAGACTTTGCGAGCGGCCTCCGCATACCAGAAATAGGCTGCGGGCACAGCCGCACCCAAAAATAACCCCCCGAAGGTCGGCGCTCCCAAAAGCCCCTCAGCGGAAAAATGGCCAAAAAACGGTTGGGCTATAGCCTTGGGGGGACGGGCTGGCCCACTTCGTCCGCCGGACTCGGAATGGGGCGAGAATTGCGTGCGGCCTCCGCGTGCCAAAAATAAGCCGCGGGCACAGCCGCGCCCAAATATAACCGCCCGAAGGTCGGAACGCCCAAAAGCCCCTCAGCGGAAAAATGGCCAAAAAACGGTTGGGCTATAGCCTTGGGGGGACGGGCTGGCCCACTTCGTCCGCCAGACTCGGAATGGGGCGAGACTTTGCGAGCGGCCTCCGCGTGCCAAAAATAAGCCCCGGGCACAGCCGCGCCCAAAAATAACCCCCGAAGGTCGGCGCGCCCAAACCCCCCAGCGGAAAAATGGCCAAAAAACGGGTGGGCTATAGCCTTGGGGGGAGGGGCTGGGCAACTTCGTCCGCCGGACTCGGAAAGGGGCGAGACTTTGCGAGCCGCCTGCGCGTGCCAAAAATAGGCCGTGGGCACAGCCGCGCCCAACAATAAATCCCCGAAGGTCGGCGCGCCCAAACACCCCAGCGGAAAAATGGCCAAAAAATGGGTGGGCTATAGCCTGGGGGGAGGGGATGGCCAACTTCGTCCGCCGGACTCGGAATGGGGCGAGAATTTGCCAGCAGCCTCCGCGTGCCAAAAATAGGCCGCGGGCACAGCCACACCAAAAAAAACCCCCCGAAGGTCGGCACGCCCAAACCCCCCTGCGTAAAAATGGCCAAAAAACGGGTGGGCTATAGCCTTGGGGGGAGGGGCTGGCCAACTTCGTCCGCCGGACTCGGAATGGGGCGAGACTTTGCGAGCGGCCTCCGTGTGCCAAAAATAGGCCACGGGCACAGCCACGTCCAAAAATACCCACCCGAAGGCCAGGGCTCCAAGTTCGTCCAGCGGAAAATGGCCACAAAAACGGGTGGGCTATAGCCTTGGGGGGTGGGGCTGGCCAACTTCGTCCGCCGGACTCGGAATGGCGCGATACTTTACGAGGCGCGTCCGTGTGCCAAAAATAGACCGCGGGTACAGCCGCGCCCAAAAATACCTGCCCGAAGGCCGGGGCGCCAAGTTCGTCCAGCGGAAAATGGCCACAAAAACGGGTGGGCTATAGCCTTGGGGGGTGGGGCTGGCCAACTTCGTCCACCGGACTCGGAATGGCGCCAGAGTTTGCGAGGTGCCTCCGTGTGCCAAAAATAGGCCGTGGGCACAGCCGCGCCCAAAAATACCCGCCCGAAGGCTGGGGCGCCAAGTTCGTCCAGCGGAAAATGCCCACAAAAACGGGTGGGCTATAGCCTTGGGGGGTGGGGCTGGCCAACTTCGTCCGCCGGACTCGGAATTGCGCGAGACTTTGCGAGGCGGCTCCGTGTGCCAAAAATAGGCCGCGGCACAGCAGCGCGCTTAAAAATACCCGCGCGAAGGCGCGGCGCCAGGTTCGTCCAGCGGAAAATCGCCAAAAACGGGTGGGCATTAGCCTTGGGGGGTGGGGCTGGCCAACTTCGTCCGCCGGACTCGGAATGGCGCGAGACTTTGCGAGGCGCCTCCGTGTGACAAAAATAGGCGGCAGGCACAGCCGCGCCCAAAAATACCCACCCAAAAGCCGGGGCGCCAAGTTCGTCCAGCGGAAAATGGCCACAAAAACGGGTGGGCTATAGCCTTGGGGGGTGGGGCTGGCCAACTTCGTCCGCCGGACTCGGAATGGTGCGAGACTTTGCGAGGCTCGTCCGTGTGCCAAAAATAGGCCCCGGTCACAGCCGCGCCCAAAAATACCCGCCCGAAGGCCGGGGCGCCAAGTTCGTCCAGCGGAAAATGGCCACAAAAACGGGTGGGCTATAGCCTTGGGGGGTGGGGCTGGCCAACTTCGTCCGCCGGACTCGGAATGCCGCGAAACTTTGCGAGGTACCTCCGTGTGCCAAAAATAGGCCGCGGACACAGCCGCGCTCAAAAATACCTGCCCGAAGGCCGGGGCGCCAAGTTCGTCCAACGGAAAATGGCCTCAAAAACGGGTGGGCTATAGCCTTGGGGGGTGGGGCTGGCCAACTTCGTCCACCGGACTCGGAATGGCGCCAGAGTTTGCGAGGTGCCTCCGTGTGCCAAAAATAGGCCGTGGGCACAGCCGCGCCCAAAAATACCCGCCCGAAGGCTGGGGCGCCAAGTTCGTCCAGCGGAAAATGCCCACAAAAACGGGTGGGCTATAGCCTTGGGGGGTGGGGCTGGCCAACTTCGTCCGCCGGACTCGGAATTGCGCGAGACTTTGCGAGGCGGCTCCGTGTGCCAAAAATAGGCCGCGGGCACAGCCGCGCCCAAAAATACCCGCCGAAGGCCGCGGCGCCAGGTTCGTCCAGCGGAAAATGGCCAAAAAAACGGGTGGGCATTAGCCTTGGGGGGTGGGGCTGGCCAACTTCGTCCGCCGGACTCGGAATGGCGCGAGACTTTGCGAGGCGCCTCCGTGTGACAAAAATAGGCGGCAGGCACAGCCGCGCCCAAAAATACCCACCCAAAAGCCGGGGCGCCAAGTTCGTCCAGCGGAAAATGGCCACAAAAACGGGTGGGCTATAGCCTTGGGGGGTGGGGCTGGCCAACTTCGTCCGCCGGACTCGGAATGGTGCGAGACTTTGCGAGGCTCGTCCGTGTGCCAAAAATAGGCCCCGGTCACAGCCGCGCCCAAAAATACCCGCCCGAAGGCCGGGGCGCCAAGTTCGTCCAGCGGAAAATGGCCACAAAAACGGGTGGGCTATAGCCTTGGGGGGTGGGGCTGGCCAACTTCGTCCGCCGGACTCGGAATGCCGCGAAACTTTGCGAGGTACCTCCGTGTGCCAAAAATAGGCCGCGGACACAGCCGCGCTCAAAAATACCTGCCCGAAGGCCGGGGCGCCAAGTTCGTCCAACGGAAAATGGCCTCAAAAACGGGTGGGCTATAGCCTTGGGGGGTGGGGCTGGCCCACTTCGTCCGCCGGACTCGGAATGGCGCGAGACTTTGCCAGCGGTCTTCGTGTGCCAAAAATAGGCCCCGGGCACAGCCGCGTCCAAAAATAACCGCCCGAAGGCCGGGGCGCCAAGTTCGTCCAGCGGAAAAAGGACACAAAAACGGGTGGGCTATAGCCTTGGGGGGTGGGGCTGGCCAACTTCGTCCGCCGGACTCAGAATGGGGCGAGACTTTGCGAGCGGCCTCCGTGTGCCAAAATTAGGCCACGGGCACAGCCGCGCCCAAAAATACTCGCCCGAAGGCCGTGGCGCCAAGTTCGTCCAGCGGAAAAAGGCCACAAAAACGGGTGGGTTTTAGCCTAGGGGGGTGGGGCCGGCCATCTTCGTCCGCCGGACTCGGAATGGCGCGAGACTTTGCGAGACGCCTCCGTGTGCCAAAAATAGGCCGCGGGCACAGCCGCGCCCAAAAATACCCGCCCGAGGGCCGCGGCGCCAAGTTCGTCCAGCGGAAAAAGGCCACAAAAACGGGTGGGCTATAGCCTTGGGGGGTGGGGCTGGCCCACTTCGTCCGCCGGACTCGGAATGGCGCGATACTTTGCGTACGGCCTCCGTGTACCAAAAATAGGCCCCGGGCACAGCCGCGCCCAAAAATAACGGCCCGAAGGCTGGGGCGCCAAGTTCGTCCAGAGGAAAAAGGCCACAAAAACGGGTGGGCTATAGCCTTGGGGGGTGGGGCTGGCCAACTTCGTCCGCCGGACTCGGAATGGCGTGAGACTTTACGAGGCGCCTCCGTGTGCCAAAAATAGGCCGCGGGCAAAGCCGCGCCCAAAAATACCTGCCCGAAGGCCGCGGCGCCAAGTTCGTCCAGCGGATAAAGGCCACAAAAACGGGTGGGCTATAGCCTTGGGGGGTGGGGCTGGCCAACTTCGTCCGCCGGACTCGGAATGGCGCGAGAGTTTGCGAGGTGCCTCCGTGTGCCAAAAATAGGCCGCGGGCACAGCCGCGCCCAAAAATACCCGCCCGAAGGCCGCGGCGCCAAGTTCGTCCAGCGGAAAAAGGCCAAAAAAACGGGTGGGCCATAGCCTTGGGGGGTGCGGCTGGCCAACTTTGTCCGCCGGACTCGGAATGGCGCGAGACTTTGTGAGGCACCTCCGTGTGTCAAAAATAGGCCACGGCCACAGCCGCGCCCAAAAATACCCGCCCGATGGCCGCGGCGCCAAGTTCGTCCAGCGGAAAAAGGCCACAAAAACGGGTGCGCTATAGACCTGGGGGGTGGGGCAGGCCAACTTCGTCCGCCGGACTCGGAATGGCGCGAGACTTTGCGAGGGGCCTCCGTGTGCCAAAAACAGGCCGTGGGCACAGCCGCGCCCAAAAATACCCGCCCGAGGGCCGTGGCGCCAAGTTCGTCCAGCGGAAAAAGGCCACAAAAACGGGTGGGCTATAGCCTTGGGGGGTGGGGCTGGGCAACTTCGTCCGCCGGACTCAGAATGGGACGAGACTTTGCGAGCGGCCTCCGCGTGCCACAAATAGGTCGCGGGCACAGCCGCGCCCAAAAATAACCGCCCGAAGGCCGGGGCGCCAAGTTCGTCCAGCGGAAAAAGGCCACAAAAACGGGTGGGCTATAGCCTTGGGGGGTGGGGCTGGCCAACTTCGTCCGCCGGACTCGGAATGGTGCGAGAGTTTGCGAGGCGCCTCCGTGTGCCAAAAATAGGCCGCGGACACAGCCGCGCCCAAAAATACCCGCCCGAAGGCTGCGGCGCCAAGTTCGTCCAGCGGAAAAAGTCCACAAAAATGGGTGGGCTATAGCCTTGGGGGGTGGGGCCGGCCATCTTCGTCCGCCGGACTCGGAATGGCGCGAGACTTTGCGAGCGGCCTCCGTGTGCCAAAAATAGGCCCCGGGCACAGTCGCACCCAAAAATAACCGCCCGAACGCCGGGGCGCCAAGTTCGTCCAGCGGAAAAAGGCCACAAAAACGAGTGGGCTATAGCCTTGGGGGGTGGGGCTCGCCCACTTTGTCCGCCGAACTCAGAATGGCGCGAGACTTTGCGAGCGGCCTCCGTGTGGCAAAAATAGGCCCCGGGCACAGCCGAACCCAAAAATAACCGCCCGAAGGCCGGGGCGCCAAGTTCGTCCATCGGAAAAAGGCCACAAAAACTGGTGGGCTATAGCCTTGGGGGGTGGGGCTGGCCCGCTTCGTCCGCCGGACTCGGAATGGCGCGAGACTTTGTGAGCGGCCTCCGTGTGCCAAAAATAGGCCCCGGGCACAGCCGCGTCCAAAAATAACCGCCCGAAGGCCGGGGCGCCAAGTTCGTCCAGCGGAAAAAGGCCACAAAAACTGGTGGGCTATAGCCTTGGGGGGTGGGGTTGGCCAACTTCGTCCGCCGGACTCGGAATGGCGTGAGACTTTGCGAGCGGTCTCCGTGTGCCAAAAACTCACCCCGGGCACAGCCGCGTCCAAAAATAATTGCCCGAAGGCCGGGGCGCCAATTTCGTCCAGCCGAAAAAGGCCACAAAAACGGGTGGGCTATAGCCTTGGGGGGTGGGGCTGGCCAACTTCGTCCGCCGGATTCGGAATGGCGCGAGACTTGGCGAGCGACCACCGTGTGCCAAAAATAGGCCCCGGGCACAGCCGCACCCAAAAATAACCACCCGAAGGCCGGGGCGCCAAGTTCGTCCAGCGGAAAAAGTCCAGAAAAACGGGTGGGCTATAGCCTTGGGGGGTGGGGCCGGCCCTCTTCGACCGCCGGACTCGGAATGGCGCGAGACTTTGCGAGGAGCCTCCGTGTGCCAAAAATAGGCCTCGGGCGCAGCCGCGCCCAAAAATAACCGCCCGAAGGCCGGGGCGCCAAGTTCGTCCAGCGGAAAAATGGCCAAAAAACGGGTGGGCTATAGCCTTGGGGGGAGGGGCTGGCCAACTTCGTCCGCCGGACTCGGAATGGGGCGAGACATTGCGAGCGGCCTCCGCATGCCAAAAATAGGCCTCGGGCACAGCTGCGCCCAAAAATAACCGACCGAAGGTCGGCGGGCCCAAACCTCCCAGCGGAAAACTGTCCAAAAAACGGGTGGGCTATAGCCTTGGGGGGAGGGGCTGGCCAACTTCGTCCGCCGGACTCAGAATGGGGCGAGACTTTGCGAGCGGCCTCCGCGTGCCAAAAATAGGCCGTGGGCACAGCCGTGCCCAAAAATAACCGCCCGAAGGCCGGAGCGCCAAGTTCGTCCAGCGGAAAAATGGACAAAAAACGGGTGGGCTATAGCCTTGGGGGAAGGGGCGGGCCAACTTCGTCCGCTGGACTCCGAATGGGGAGAGACTTTGCGAGCGGCCTCCGCGTGCCAAAAATAGGCCGTGGACACAGCCGCGCCCAAAAATAACCGCCCGAATGCCGGGGGCCAAGTTCGTCCAGCGGAAAAAGGCCACAAAAACGGTTGGGCTATAGCCTTGGGGGGTGGGGCTGGCCAACTTCGTCCGCAGGACTCGGAATGGCGCAGGACTTTGCGAGCGGCCTCCGTGTGCCAAAAATAGGCCCCGATCACAGCCGCGCCCAAAAATAACCGCCCGAAGTCCGGGGCGCCAAGTTCGTCCAGCGGAAAAAGTCCAGAAAAACGGGTGGGCTATAGCCTTGGAGGGTGGGGCTGGCCAACTTCATCCGCCTGACTCGGAATGGCGCGAGACTTTGCGAGCGGCCTCCCCGGCCAAAAATAGGCCCAGGACACAGCCGCGCCCAAAAATAACCGCACGAAGGCCGGGGCGCAGCGTTCGTCAAGCGGAAAACGGCCACAAAAACGGTTGGGCTATAGCCTTGGGGGGTGGGGCTGGCAAACTTCGTCCGCCGGACACGGAATGGCGCGAGATTTTGCGAGCGGCCTCCGTGTGCCAAAAATAGGCCCCGGCCAAGGCCGCGTCCAATAATAACCGCCCGAAGGCCGGGGCGCAGAGTTCGTCAAGCGGAAAACGGCCACAAAAACGGTTGGGCTATAGCCTTGGGGGGTGGGGCTGGCAAACTTCATCCGCCGGACTCGGAATGGTGCGAGACTTTGCGAACGGCCTCCGTGTGCCAAAAATAGGCCCTGGGCACAGCCGCGCCCAAAAATAACCGCCCGAAGGCCGGGGCGCAGAGTTCGTCAAGCGGAAAAAGGCCACAAAAATGGGTGGGCTATAGCCTTGGGGGGTGGGACTTTGCGAGCGGCCTCCGTGTGCCAAAAATAGGCTTCGGACACAGCCGCGCCAAAAAATAACAGCCCGAAGGCCGGGGCGCCAAGTTCGTCCAGCGGAAAAAGGCCACAAAAACGGGTGGGCTATAGCCTTGGGGGGTGGGGCAGGCGAACTTAGTCCGCCGGACTCGGAATGGCGCGAGACTTTGCGAGCGGCCTCCGTGTGCCAAAAATAGGCCCCAGGGTCAGCCGCGCCCAAAAATAACCGCCCGAAGTCCGGGGTGCCAAGTTCGTCCAGCGGAAAAAGGCCACAAAAACGGGTGGGCTATAGCCTTGGGGGGTGGGGCTGGCCAACTTCCTCCGCCGGACTCGGAATGGCACGAGACTTTGCGAGTGACCTCCGTGTGGCAAAAATAGGCCCCGGGCACAGCCGCACTCAAAAATAACGGCCCGAAGGCCGGAGCGCCAAGTTCGTCCAGCGGAAAAAGGCCACAAAAACGGGTGGGCTATAGCCTTGGGGGGTGGGGCTTGCCAACTTCGTCCGCCAGACTCGGAATGGGGCGAGACTTTGCGACCGGCCTCCGTGTACCAAAAATAGGTCCCGGACATAGCCGCGCCCAAAAATAACGGCCCAAAGGCCGGGGCGCCAAGTTCGTCCAGCGGAAAAAGGCCACAAAAACGGGTGGGCTATAGCCTTGGGGGGTGGGGCCTGCGAACTTCGTCCGCCGGACTCGGAATGGCGCGAGACTTTGTGAGCAGCCTCCGTGCGCCAAAAATAGGCCCCGGGCACAGCCGCGCCCAAAAATAACCGCCCGAAGGCCGGGGCGCCAAGTTCGTCCAGCGGAAAAAGGGCACAAAAATGGGTGGGCTATAGCCTTGGGGGGTGGGGCTGGCCAACTTCGTCCGCCGGACTCGGAATGGCGCGAGACTTTGCGAGCGGCCTCCGTGTGCCATAACTAGGACTTGGGCACAGCCATGCGCAAAAATAAACGCCCGAAGGCCGGGGCGCCAAGTTCGTCCAGCGGAAAAAGGCCACAAAAACGGGTGGGCTATAGCCTTGGGGGGTGGGGCTGGCCAACTTCGTCCGCCGGACTCGGAATGGCGCGAGACTTTGCGAGCGGCCTCCGTGTGCCAAAAATAGACCCCGGGCACAGCCGCGGCCAAAAATAACCGCCCGAAGGCCGGGGCGCCAAGTTCGTCCAGCGGAAAAAGGCCACAAAAACGGGTGGGCTATAGCCTTGGGGGGTGGGGCTGGCCAACTTCTTCCGCCGGACTCAGAATGGCGCGAGACTTTGCGAGCGGCCTCCGTTTGCCAAAAATAGGCCCCGGGCACAGCCGCACCCAAAAATAACAGCCCGAAGGCCGGGGCGCCAAGTTCGTCCAGCGGAAAAAGGCCACAAAAATGTGTGGGCTATAGCCTTGGGGAGTGGGTCGGCCCACTTCGTCCGCCGGACTCGGAATGGGGCGAGACTTTGTGAGGCGCCTCTGTGTGCCAAAAATAGGCCGCGGGCACAGCCGCGCCAAAAAATACCCGCCCGAAGGCCTCGGCGCCAAGTTCGTCCATCGGAAAAAGGCCACAAAAACGGGTGGGTTATAGCCTTGGGGGGTGGGGCCGGCCATCTTCGTCCGCCGGACTCGGAAAGGCGCGAGACTTTGCGAGGAGCCTCCGTGTGCCAAAACTAGGCCGCGGACGCAGCCGCACCCAAAAATACCCGCCCGAAGGCCGCAGCGCCAAGTTCGTCCAGCGGAAAAAGGCCACAAAATCGGGTGGGCTATAGCCTTGGGGGGTGGGGCCGGCCATCTTCGTCCGCCGGACTCGGAATGGCGTGAGACTTTACGAGGAGCCTCCGTGTGCCAAAAATAGGCCGCGGACACAGCCGCACCCAAAAATACCCGCCCGAAGGCCGCGGCGCCAAGTTCGTCCAGCGGAAAAAGGCCACAAAAACGGGTGGGCTATAGTCTTGGGGGGTGGGGCCGGCCATCTTCGTCCGCCGGACTCGGAATGGCGTGAGACTTTACGAGGAGCCTCCGTGTGCCAAAAATAGGCCGCGGGCACAGCCGTACCCAAAAATACCCGCCCGAAGTCCGCGGCGCCAAGTTCGTCCAGCGGAAAAAGTCGACAAAAACGGGTGGGCTATAGTCTTGGGGGGTGGGGCTGGCCAACTTCCTCCGCCGGACTCGGAATGGCGTGAGACTTTACGAGACGCCTCCGTGTGCCAAAAATAGGCCGCGGCCAAAGCTCCGCCCAAAAATACCTGGCCGAAGGCCGCGGCGCCAAGTTCGTCCAGCGGAAAAAGGCCACAAAAACGGGTGGGCTATAGCCTTGGGGGGTGGGGCTGGGCAACTTCGTCCGCCGGACTCGGAATGGTGCGAGAGTTTGCGAGGCGCCTCCGTGTGCCAAAAATAGGCCGCGGGCACAGCCGCGCCCAAAAATACCCGCCCGAAGGCTGCGGCGCCAAGTTCGTCCAGCGGAAAAAGTCCACAAAAATGGGTGGGCTATAGCCTTGGGGGGTGGGGCCGGCCATCTTCGTCCGCCGGACTCGGAATGGCGCGAGACTTTGCGAGCGGCCTCCGTGTGCCAAAAATAGGCCCCGGGCACAGTTGCACCCAAAAATAACCGCCCGAACGCCGGGGCGCCAAGTTCGTCCAGCGGAAAAAGGCCACAAAAACGAGTGGGCTATAGCCTTGGGGGGTGGGGCTCGCCCACTTTGTCCGCCGAACTCAGAATGGCGCAAGACTTTGCGAGCGGCCTCCGTGTGGCAAAAATAGGCCCCGGGCACAGCCGAACCCAAAAATAACCGCCCGAAGGCCGGGGCGCCAAGTTCGTCCATCGGAAAAAGGCCACAAAAACTGGTGGGCTATACCCTTGGGGGGTGGGGCTGGCCCGCTTCGTCCGCCGGACTCGGAATGGCGTGAGACTTTGTGAGCGGCCTCCGTGTGCCAAAAATAGGCCCCGGGCACAGCCGCGTCCAAAAATAACCGCCCGAAGGCCGGGGCGCCAAGTTCGTCCAGCGGAAAAAGGCCACAAAAACTGGTGGGCTATAGCCTTGGGGGGTGGGGTTGGCCAACTTCGTCCGCCGGACTCGGAATGGCGTGAGACTTTGCGAGCGGTCTCCGTGTGCCAAAAACTCACCCCGGGCACAGCCGCGTCCAAAAATAATCGCCCGAAGGCCGGGGCGCCAATTTCGTCCAGCCGAAAAAGGCCACAAAAACGGGTGGGCTATAGCCTTGGGGGGTGGGGCTGGCCAACTTCGTCCGCCGGATTCGGAATGGCGCGAGACTTTGCGAGCGACCTCCGTGTGCCAAAAATAGGCCCCGGGCACAGCCGCACCCAAAAATAACCACCCGAAGGCCGGGGCGCCAAGTTCGTCCAGCGGAAAAAGTCCAGAAAAACGGGTGGGCTATAGCCTTGGGGGGTGGGGCCGGCCCTCTTCGACCGCCGGACTCGGAATGGCGCGAGACTTTGCGAGGAGCCTCCGTGTGCCAAAAATAGGCCTCGGGCGCAGCCGCGCCCAAAAATAACCGCCCGAAGGCCGGGGCGCCAAGTTCGTCCAGCGGAAAAATGGCCAAAAAACGGGTGGGCTATAGCCTTGGGGGGAGGGGCTGGCCAACTTCGTCCGCCGGACTGGGAATGGGGCGAGACATTGCGAGCGGCCTCCGCATGCCAAAAATAGGCCGCGGGCACAGCCGCTCCATAAAAAAAAACTGCCCGAAGGTCGGGGCGCCAAGTTTGTCCTGTGGAAAAATGGCCAAAAAACGGTGGGCTATAGCCTTGGGGGGAGGGGCTGGCCCACTTCGTCCGCCAGACTCGGAATGGGGCGAGACTTTGCGAGCGGCCTCCACGTGCCAAAAATAGGCCATGGGCACAGCCGCGCCCAAAAAAACCCCCCGAAGGTCGGCGCGCCCAAACCGCCCAGCGGAAAAATGGCCAAAAAACGGGTGGGCTATAGCCTTGGGGGGAGGGGCTGGCCAACTTCGTCCGCCGGACTCGGAATTGGGCGAGACTTTACGAACGGCCTCCGCGTGCCAAAAATAGGCTGCGGCCACAGCCGCGCCCAAAAATAACCGCCCGAAGGCCGGCACGCCAAGTTCGTCCAGCGGAAAAATGGCCAAAAAACGGGTGGGCTATAGCCTTGGGGGGTGGGGCTGGCCCACTTCGTCCGCCGGACTCGGAATGGGGCGAGACATTGCGAGCGGCCTACGCGTGCCAAAAATAGGCCGTGGGCACAGCCGCGCCCAAAAATAACCCCCCGAAGGTCGGCTCGCCCAAACCCCCAGCGGAAAAATGACCAAAAAATGGGTGGGCTATAGCCTTGGGGGGTGGGGCTGGCCAACTTCATCCGCCGGACTCGGAATGGGGAAAGACTTTACGAGCGGCCTCCACGTGCCAAAAATAGGCCGCGGGCACAGCCGCGCCCAAAAATAACCCCCCAAAGGTCGGCGAGCCCAAACCCCCCAGCGGAAAAATGGCCAAAAAACAGGTGGGCTATAGCCTTGGGGGGAGGGGCTGGCCAACTTCGTCCGCCGGACTCGGAATGGGACGAGACATTGCGAGCGGCCTCCGCGTACCAAAAATAGGCCGCGGGCACAGCCGCTCCATAAAAAAAAACTGCCCGAAGGTCGGGGCGCCAAGTTCGTCCAGTGGAAGAATGGCCAAAAAATGGGTGGGCTATAGCCTTGGGGGGAGGGGCTGGCCAACTTCGTCCGCCGGACCCGGAATGGGGTGAGACTTTGCGAGCGGCCTCCGCGTGCCAAAAATAGGCCGCGGGCACAGCCGCGCCCAAAAATAACCGCCCGAAGGTCGGCGCGCCCAAACCCCCCAGCGGAAAAATGGCCAAAAAATGGGTGGGCTATAGCCTTGGGGGGAGGGGCTGGCCTATTTCGTCCGCCGGACTCGGAATGGGGCGAGACTTTGCGAGCGGCCTCCGTGTACCAAAAATAGGCCGCGGTCACAGCCGTGGCCAAAAATAACCGCTCGAAGGCCGGGGCGCGAAGTTCGTCCAGCGCAAAAATGACCAAAAAATGGGTGGGCTATAGCCTTGGGGGGAGGGGCTGGCCAACTTCATCCGCCGGACTCGGAATGGGGCAAGACTTTACGAGCGGCCTCCACGTGCGAAAAATAGGCCGCGGGCACAGCCGCGCCTAAAAATAACCCCCCGAAGGTCGGCGCGCCCAAACCCCCCAGCGGAAAAATGGCCAAAAAACGGGTGGGCTATAGCCTTGGGGGGAGGGGCTGGCCCACTTCGTCCGCCGGACTCGGAATGGGTCAAGACTTTGCGAGCGGCCTCCGCGTGCCAAAAATAGGCCGTGGGCACAGCCGCGTCCAAAAATAAACCCCCGAAGGTCGGCGCGCCCAAATCCCCAGCGGAAAAATGGCCAAAAAATGGGTGGGCTATAGCCTTGGGGGGAGGAGCTGGCCAACTTCGTCCGCCGGACTCGGAATGGGGCGAGACTTTGCGAGCGGCCTCCGCGTGCCAAAAATAGGCCGCGGGCATAGCCATGCCCAAAAATAACCCCCCGAAGGTCGGCGCGCCCAAACCCCCCAGCGGAAAAATGACCAAAAAACGGGTGGGCTATAGCCTTGGGGGGAGGGGCTGGCCACCTTCGTCCGCCGGACTCGGAATGGGACGAGACTTTGCGAGCGGCCTCCACGTGCAAAAAATCGGACGCGGGCACAGGCGCACCCAAAAATAACCGCCAGAAGGCTGGGGCGCCAAGTTCGTCCAGCGGAAAAATGGCCAAAAAACGGGTGGGCTATAGCCTTGGGGGGAGCAGCTGGCCAACTTCATCCGCCGAACTCGGAATGGGGAGAGACTTTGCGAGCGGCCTCTGCATGCCAAAAATAGGCCGCAGGCACAGCCACGCCCAAAAATAACCCCCCGAAGGCCGGGGCGCCAAGTTCGTCCAGCGGAAAAATGGCCAAAAAACGGGTGGGCTATAGCCTTGGGGGGAGGGGCTGGCCACCTTCGTCCGCCGGACTCGGAATGGGGCGAGACTTTGCGAGCGGCCTCCGCGTGCAAAAAATCGGACGCGGGCACAGCCGCACCCAAAAATAACCGCCAGAAGGCTGGGGCGCCAAGTTCGTCCAGCGGAAAAATGGCCAAAAAACGGGTGGGCTATAGCCTTGGGGGGAGCAGCTGGCCAACTTCATCCGCCGAACTCGGAATGGGGAGAGACTTTGCGAGCGGCCTCTGCATGCCAAAAATAGGCCGCGGGCACAGCCACGCCCAAAAATAACCCCCCGAAGGCCGGGGCGCCAAGTTCGTCCAGCGGAAAAATGGCCAAAAAACGGGTGGGCTATAGCCTTGGGGGGAGGGGCTGGCCCACTTCGTCCGCCGGACTCGGAATGGGGCAAGAGTTTGCGAGCGGCCTCCGCGTGCTAAAAATAGGCCTCGGGCACAGCCGCGCCTGAAAATAACCACCCGAAGGCCCGGGCGCCAAGTTCCTCCAGCGGAAAAATGGCCAAAAAACGGGTGGGCTATAGCCTTGGGGGGAGGGGCTGGCCAACTTCGTCCACCGGACTCAGAATGGGGCGAGACTTTGCGAGCAGCCTCCGCATGCCAAGAATAGGCCGCGGGCATAGCCGCACCAAAAAATAACCCCCCAAAGGTCGGCGCGCCCAAACCCCCCAGCGGAAAAATGGCCAAAAAACGTGTGGGTTATAGCCTTGGGGGGAGGGGCTGGCCCACTTCGTCCGCCGGACTCGGAATGGGGCGAGACTTTGTAAGCGGCTTCCGCATGCCAAAAATAGGCCGCGGGCACATCCGCGCCCAAAAATAACCCCCCGAAGGTCGGCGCGCCCAAACCCCCCAGCGGAAAAATGGCCAAAAAACGGGTGGGCTATAGCCTTGGGGGGAGGGGCTGGCCAACTTCGTCCGCCGGACTCGGAATGCGGCGAGACTTTGCAAGGGGCCTCCGCGTGCCAAAAATAGGTCGCGCGCACTGCCACGCCCAAAAATAACCGCCCGAAGGCCGGGGCGCCAAGTTCGTCCAGCGGAAAAATGGCCAAAAAACAGGTGGGCTATAGCCTTGGGGGGAGGGGCTGGCCAACTTCGTCCGCCGGGCTAGGAATGGGACGAGACTTTGCGAGCGGCCTCCGCGTGCCAAAAATAGGCCGCGGGTGTTGAGTGTTAGAAAATGCATATTTATAAAGGAGAAAACCGTCATTTTACATTTCAAGTCTTACTAACAACCCTTACTTTTATGTATTTAACATTCTTGTGATTTAATTACGTGTGTTTTATTTTAATTAAGTAATTTATGTATTTTAGGGGCATTATAGTCATTTCACAATAAAGGAGAGATCAGACGGCAAAACGGGCATCACTTTTGAACTCAGGACGGTCGAAAACCTTAGGAGGAGCATAAAAGGAAAAATGGCACTATTCACATGTACGGTACTATTCACGGGTACGGTACTGTCTACGTTACTGTTCACGACACTGTTCACATAGACGGATCGATGACGTGGCATTGACCGATGATGTGGCATTGACTGATGAGGTGTCACGATCCTGTTGGACTAAAATTCTTATGTACTGTTGATGGTGACGTGGCAGCATATCAGTGGACGAAAAATCTCGCGTACGGTGCATGCATCACACAGGATTATTTTCAACCAAACCGCGTTACTGTTCATCCAGGTCAAACCGTGTTACTGTTCATCCGCGTGGTCAAACCGTGGACTGTTGACTGATGACGTGGCGCAATCCTGAGCGTCCAAACTGTTTTTAATCCGATGGCCATAATTTACTCCATGTATCTATAAAAAGGGGGCCTCCCCCCCCTAATTTGATATCTCTGAATCCATTTTTGGGATCCATTTTCTGTAATTCCCTCTCCATCTTGTATTTTCTTCGTATTTTAATAAATTCCCATTTTGCCCCTAGTTCAATTATGAGTGGCTAATTTTCTTTCAAGCTTGGGTTGAAGGTGAAGTCTCAACATGTGTCATGGGCTTAATTTGGTAAATTTATTTTCTCTTCCCCTCTAGTTTTTGTGGATGTTTTGACTTCTCGTCGACAAATAATACTAATCTTGTCTAGTACCGCCTTGGTTTCACCGGCCCTCTAGTACAAGGTTATTATTATTTGGCACGATAAGCCCTTAGCACCATATTAATTAGAGCGTGGTTCATGAGGTGTGGATTCCCCCCTCATGATTTAATTGGTATTAATACGGATTATTTAGCCCATGATGCATGTTGATACGGATCCAGATACCCAAGTACGTCAATTTAATAGAATTTTCTCTTCAATTTATTCTCTCCATTGCAATTCCAATTTTAGAATTTATTCTCGCCATTTTAAATTAAATTTTAGTATATTCCAAATCATTTCCACCATAAATCCAACCACCCATTTACAAAATTAATTCTACATATAATTAAAATCCACCTCCTCGTGGGATCGACACTCGTCACCATTGGTCTATACTACAATAGATTCGTGCGCTTGCGAGTACATTAAAATTTGCACAACAAGTTTTTGGCGCCGTTGCCGGGGAGGTAAGTAATTTTAATTCATAGAATTAATTTTTGTGAATAATTTCTTTTATTTGTTTTCTTGTATTTTTTTTTATTTTTATTAAAAAAAAAAGAAAAAAAGTAAATCCGCATTTAAAGGTTAGTATTTTTTTTCTCTCTCTCTTCTTTAAAATTCTGTAATTTAATTTTCAATTTATTTTTCTTTGTAATTATTTTTATCTTATTAATTTATTTTTGGTTAATTTATTTCACGTATTTATTTTTGTGTATTTTTATAGAAAGGTTGTAATAGCGCAAACAAGGTTAGTATCGTAATTTCTCCCTCTTCTTTATTTTTATTTGTTTTGTTCCCATCTTTATTTTTATTTTATGTATTTTGCATGCATGGTCGTAGGTCATTATCACCTAATCTTGAACCTATAGACCTTGAATTAGAAAAAACATTTCGCACACACAAACAAATTAAAAATAAAATGGATTTGCAACCACAGGAGAGGCCATTTAAGGATTATTTCAGTCCCTTAGCTAATTTGAGCACATCATGTATAAGATACCCAAATGTAGCTGCTAGGAGTTTTGAATTAAAACCTAGTGTGCTAAATTGTCTCCCAACATTCTATGGCCTAGAAAATGAGGACCCATATAATCATCTGAATGATTTTCATGCCATTTGTCAAACTTTTAAATATGAAAATTTTTCAGACGATGATGTTAAACTCAGATTATTCCCATTTTCTTTAAAGGATAGAGCTCGTTCATGGCTTAATACTTTGCCTGCTAATAGCATCACATCATGGGAACAAATGGTTACAAAATTTTTGAATAAATATTTCCCAGTGCATAAAACCAATGCTATTCGCAGGGAAATCTCGGAGTTTACCCAGAGAGAGGACGAGCAATTTTTCGAAACATGGGAGCGATTCAATGGGCTACTCTTGAAGTGTCCACATCATGGGTACGAAAAATGGCACCAATGCCAATACTTTTTGGAGGGATTATTGCCAAATGTGCAAGAATGGCTAATGGCAACAAGTGGAGGAGAGCTAATGTCAAAAAGTGCATCAGAGATTTGGGAATTCTTCCAGCGACAAGCAGATAATTCCCAACAACGGAGTCGATCACTCAGGACTACTAGAAGAATTAAAGGAGTGAATGAGGTTCAAATTGGCGAATCAACTTCGGGAATCAAATAAGTCAAGGAGATGGTTGAAGGTCTTGCTCGACAAATAGCATCGTTATCGACTGATACATCAACAGAACCACATGACCATGGCTCATACTCAGATCAAGCCAATGTCATAGGTGTAATGAGAAAGCCATCAAATTACAACCCATACTCCAACACATATAATCCTGGATGGAGAGACCACCCCAATTTTTCATGGTCTCAAGGATTCCAACAGAATGGACCAGCAGCTCCAGCTCCACCAATGCAACCAATTCCTCAAGTTCCTCAAGCCTCTCAGCCCCCATTTAGACCATACAATCAGAACCAAAACTACTCTCAACCCAGACCATGGGAGGATGCATTCCAGAATTTCAAGAATGTTACTCACTCCACAATTGAGCAACAAAACCGCACCATTGATGGACTACGAAATGAGTTGAGAGCAGGCTTCAATTCACAAGCCCAATCAGTTTCAAGCCTCGAAAAGATGGTGGGACAACTTGCTTCTTCAGTTCAGACCTTGGCAATGACTGTTGAGAAAGGCAAATTTCCAAGTCAACCAGTGCCTAATCCTAAAGGAGTACATGAAGCAAGTACCAGTTCACCACAGCAGCATGGAGAGGTCAAAGCAGTCATGACCTTGCGAAAAGGAAAAGAAGTCGACAACAAAGTGGAGATGCCGGTGAAAAAAGAAAATCAAATTATACCTATAAATGTTGAGGACTCATCACCGGAGGAGAAAGAAGAAACCAACCCACGAGAATACGTTCCCAAAGCTCCATTTCCTCAGCGGTTAGCAAAAGGAAAGAAGGGAAAATCCACAGGTGAGATTCTCGAAATCTTCAAACAGGTAAGTGTTAATATTCCTTTGCTTGATGCTATTAAACAAGTTCCATCTTATGCCAAGTTTCTTAAAGACCTTTGTACTAAAAAGAGAAATATGCATGTTCAAAAGAAGGCATTTTTAACAGAAAACGTTAGTTCTATACTCCAACATAAAATTCCTTTAAAATGTAAAGATCCAGGCTCCCCCACTATCTCATGTAGCATAGGGAACCATACAATTGAGAATGCTTTGTTGGATTTAGGAGCTAGTGTAAATCTTTTGCCTTACTCTGTATTCGTGAAACTTGGACTTGGAGAATTACACCCAACTCCAGTGGTGTTACAACTTGCAGATCGGTCCACGAAAATACCTCGTGGCATTGTGGAGGACGTGCTTATCCAGGTAGACAAGTTTTATTTTCCTGTTGATTTTATTGTAATTGACACTCAACCAATACAGGATTCAAGGAAGCACATCCCCATTATTCTAGGCCGACCTTTCTTGGCAACTGCAGATGCTCACATTCAATGCGAAGCTGAAATATGCAGTTGTCCTTCGGCAACATGACTATGGAGCTAAACATTTTCAACATTGCCAAACAACCTCACAATGCAGATGATGGAATTGTTGATGTGGATTTAATTGAAGCATTAGTTGATGACTCTTTTGTTTCAAACCTTAGTGATGATCCTTTACAAACATGTTTAACTCACTTTGGTTTGGATTTTGATATTGACAGATCGGTTGATGAGGTCAACGCCCGCTTGACTCAAAGACCATCTATGGACTCTAATAAATGGAAGTCAAGAGTTGAACAACTAGCACCATCAGAGAAGAAACTCATCCCATCATCAGAATCACCACCGAAACTCGAGCTCAAACCATTGCCCAACACATTGGAATATGCATTTTTGGGAGAAGAAAGTACTCTACCGGTAATCATCTCATCATCCCTCAATGACGAACAAAAAGGTAAGTTGTTGGATGTTTTAAAAGAGCATAAAGGAGCATTAGGATGGACCATAGTAGACATAAAAGGTATAAACCCTGCAGATTGCATGCATTACATTCACCTTGATGAAAATGCTAAATCTACTAGGGAAATGCAACGTCGGTTAAATCCTAATATGAAAGAAGTTGTAAGAACTGAAGTCCTTAAGCTATTAGACGCAGGTATCATTTACCCAATTTCTGATAGTTCATGGGTCAGTCCTGTGCAAGTTGTCCCCAAAAAGTCAGGAGTCACAGTAGTTACCAATGCTGATAATGAATTAATACCCACTAGAGTGACTACAAGATGGCGTGTATGCATTGATTATAGAAAATTGAATTCTGTCACACGTAAAGACCATTTTCCTTTACCATTTATCGATCAAATGCTTGATAGATTAGCAGGCCATGAATTTTATTACTTTCTAGATGGCTATTCGAGATACAATCGGATCCCATAGCACCAAAAGATCAAGAGAAAACCACTTTCACTTGCCCTTTTGGCACTTTTGCATATAGAAGAATGCCATTTGGATTATGTAATGCACTGCTACATTTCAACGATGCATGTTGAGCATTTTTTCCGATATGGTTGAAGCGATTCCTTGAAGTCTTTATGGATGATTTTTTTCTGTCTTTGGTGACTCGTTTGATCAATGTTTACATCATCTAACACTAGTTACTGCGAGAGATGTATTGAGAAGAACTTGATCTTAAATTAGGAGAAGTGCCATTTTATGGTAAAACAAGGGATTGTTCTCGGTCACATCATTTCGAGCAAAGGTATTGAGGTTGACAAAGCCAAGGTGGATCTCATTTCTAATCTTCCTCCACCCAAGCTTGATCAGAGAAGTAAGATCTTTCCTTGGGCATCTTGGTTTTTATAGACGTTTCATTAAAGATTTTAGCAAAGTTTCTAGACCCTTATGCAATTTACTTGCTAAGGATGTACCTTTTATCTTTAATGATTCATGTCTTGTAGCGTTTGACAAATTAAAGCAGTTGTTGACATCATCACCCATCATTCAGGCCCCAAACTGGAGTTTACCATTTGAGCTCATGTGTGATGCATCTGATTATGCAGTAGGAGCAGTATTAGGACAAAGAGTTGATCGAATTCCCCATGTTATTTACTATGCTAGTATGACATTAAATGATGCACAGTTGAACTATTCAACTACTGAAAAAGAAATGCTAGCAGTAGTGTTTGCATTGAAAAAATTTCGATCCTATCTCATTGGTTGTAAAATAATTATATTCACCGATCATGCTGCTCTTAAATATCTTCTCACAAAGAAAGATGCAAAAGCTAGACTAATTCGTTGGGTGTTACTTTTGCAGGAATTTGACTTGGAATTCAAAGATAAGAAAGGGACAGAAAATGTTGTGGCAGACCACCTCTCTCGTCTCCATTTTGACACAATTACAGAGCCCTTACCATTAAATGAGTCATTTCCAGATGAACAATTAATGAGTGTGGAAGTATTACCTTGGTATGCTGATATAGTTAATTATCTTGTTACGGAGTAAACTTCACGAGCATTGGACCAAGCAAGACAAGGCGAAATTCTTTGCAGAGATAAAGAATTTCTTTTGGGATGACCCGTATTTGTTCAAGTATTGTGCAGACCAAATTGTTAGACGATGTGTCCCAGAAAGTGAAATTCAGAATATCCTTTCATTCTGCCATGAACAAGCTTGTGGAGGCCATTTCAATGCTAAGAAAACAGCGACTAAAGTTTTACAATGTGGTTTCTATTGGCCATCTATATTTTGAGACGCTTACACTTTCTGTTCTTCATGTGATAGGTGTCAACGAATGGGAAGCATTACACGAAGGAATGTGATGCCACTAAATCCAATTTTAGTGGTTGAGATTTTTGACGTATGGGGTATCGACTTCATGGGACCCTTTCCCCCTTCTTTTGGCCATCAATACATATTGGTTGCTGTTGACTATGTATCAAAATGGGTAGAAGCAATTGCATGTCGAACCAATGATCACAAGGTGGTAATAGGATTTTTGAAAAGCAATATTGTTTCGCGCTTTGGATTCCCTCGAGCAATAATCAGTGATGGTGGTGCCCACTTTTGTAACAAAGCATTCAAAGCTCTTTTGACAAAGTATTCAATCACACACAAAGTGGCGACCCCGTATCATCCGCAAACCAGTGGCCAAGTTGAGATCTCCAATCGAGAAATAAAGCACATATTAGAAAAAACGGTGAGGCCAGACAGAAAAGATTGGTCATTAAGACTTAATGATGCATTATGGGCATATAGAACGGCTTTCAAGACCCCGATTGGGATGTCACCCTACAGGCTAGTGTATGGAAAAGCTTGCCACCTACCTGTGGAACTCGAGCATCGTGCATATTGGGCCATCAAGAAATTCAATTTTGACATGCAGCAGGCCAGCTCAGAAAGAAGATTACAACTGGCAGAACTTGAAGAAATTCGCAATGATGCGTACGAAAATGCCAAGATTTACAAGCAACGAATGAAAGTCTTCCACGACAAGCACATTATGAGAAAATCTTTCACTCCAGGTCAGAAAGTGCTTTTGTTCAATTCTCGTTTGTACCTATTCCCAGGTAAGTTACGCTCTCGTTGGTCTGGTCCCTTTATTGTTCATACTGTTTTTCCACATGGGGCAATTGAAATTAAGGACCCAAAGAACGGTGTCACGTTTAAAGTTAATGGTCAAAGATTAAAGCCATATCTAGAGTACCAACCACATGGAGAAGACACCGAAATAAATTTGAGTGACCCACCAGATTTGAATTGATTTTTTTTTCTTTTCGTTGATTTGATTTTTCTTTCTTTCTTTATATTATTCTTTTGCTAATTGAAATTATTTTTGCATAAGTGTGTTTGTTTAACTATTAAGTTTTCTCTTATCATTGTTAATCATGAGTCTCATACTTAGACCGTTCCTCCTGAACATTCTTAAACCACTTCAACGTGTCAAAACTCATCTCAAAAGGCAGATTCAATTTTGTAAAACACATCGCATTTGGGCTCTACAACCACCAGAGTTAGTAGCCTATGTTGAGGGTTTAGAAAGCCAACTCAGAGACATTGAGAGAAGTGTTTACGACATCCAGTTGGAGCTTGAGGTAAATTCAATAAGAGGACGATTTTAATTTTCTTGTGTGTTTTAATTTGTTTTTTCTGTTTGTGTGCTTTAGTTTGTTACCCCGGTGAAGTGGCGGATAACGGTACTCCGTGACAATCAAGTCGGTTACTTCAGTTTCCCATAATAACTGATATTCTGAGGCGAAAGTATGGACAGAAACGAGATTCTAGCGAAACTTCACAAGCGATTCCCTTCACTTCCTCAGAATGCCCTCCTTACGATCTATAAAGCTCGGTCCGAACGCATGCGATTACTCATGAGGAATAACATACCTGCTGACATCCGTTGGTTAATCGAGGCTAAAGTACGATCAGCAGGTGAGTTACCTCCAAAATTTATTGCATACATGCCTGGTTGTGGTAAAGGAAATTATGCAAGAAAATGACGAGCTCGAAGAATTTCTGTTGCTTGTCATAAGTGTGCCAGAATGAGTTGCAATAAAAACCCATGTTCTTTAGGAATGGTGTCTGATACTTGAGGAAGATAAGATTCAATTCATTAGGGATGGCTTGAATAAGGAGTCATTGGATGATATCCTTTTGTCTCTTGAAACGTATCCCAGTGGATATGTGCAAGGAGCGATTCTCCAGTTATGGCCATTATTCCAGAAAGAGCATGCACGATACATTCTCGGGAATCTGACTATAAACGACCCTGTTTGCCAGTTTGTAAGAAAACTGGATAGGAAGCCCATCCTCGACCTATAGAGGGCGTTCAAGCCGTTTCTGGACGTAAAACCAGAGGAAGATGTGAGCCACAGTCGCAACTACCTGTAAATATCTTTTTACTTTATTGTTATTTTATTTCACTATTGTCTTATTGTTTGCATTATTGTCTTTAATAATTTTATTACTGTTTGCTTTTTCATTTTCACTGTTTTCTTTTTGACTTGCGAGCCACGTGCTTTACGCGTTATTTGACACTGACATATTACCTCATACACAACCATGACCCACTATCACCAAGACTCTTAAATGTGATATCTTTTGTCAAGCACTCACAAATTGTTTTTGAGAAGTATCGCAATGGCAGCTACTCCCAATAGACAATTCAAGAACATTTGTGTGCTTTCCGGATTTACCTATGGCAAACATAAAGAGTTCGTTGAGGCAGCTATAGATCTTGGTCGAAGCATAGCAGAGAGAAAATTACACTTGGTGTATGGAGGAGGTAACCGAGGGTTATCAAAAATGGTCTCAGAAGCAGCTTTTATCAGAGGAAGTCAAGTGTTAGGCATCATCCCAAGAGTCCTAAAACCATTGGGCAGTTCGTCTGACTCATCAACTGGAGAAGAGTTAGTCGTCTCAGGTATGCAAGAAAGAATAACTGAAATGCTTAATCATGCTGATGCTTTTATTTTCCTTCCAGGAGATCTTGCAACACTAGAGGCACTTATCACACTAGCATCTTGGGCCCATCTGCACATCCACCAGAAACCCATCGGTTTGTTAAATGTCAATAACTTTTATGATGGCTTTATCGCATTTCTTAACCATGCAATAAAAACTATTTCATTCCTTCCCATGCGAAAAAACTTTTTATTTTGTGCTCACACTGCTAATGAGCTACTTGATCTCATTACAAGCTTTTAGGATAGGAGCCAAACCCCGGACCTTTGTGTTGGAGCGACCAAATAATGATAGTAATGATGGCAGTGATAAGAAGTACAAATTAGATTTAACTCTCCGCCTGTAAATATTTTCTTCTGTGTTGCACCACCCAGGTGATGTCTTCTAAACTCTACTTCTTTCCTTTTAAACATTGAGGACAATGTTTCGTTCTGGTTGGGGGGAGGGAATAGTCGACAATTGTGGAATCTTGGTTAAGTTTTTACTAATTTTTTGTTGTAGAAACTAACTGTTGCTAACTTTTTGTATTGAAGATGGCTGAATATGGAGTGTAGTTACTCTAGAAACGCATCTTCTAAGTTACAATTAAAAATAAACATAAAATAATAATAATAATAATAAAATAAAAAATAAAAAAATAAAAAAAAAATTCTTTTTCTTTATTAAGTTTTGATGTTCATTTTTCTTCTTCTTTTTAATTTCTCCTCTATAAATATAAATTTTCCAACTTTTGAGTCGAAGATGGCTGAATATGGAGTGTAGTGCCTCTAGAAACGCATCTTCGTCCAGCGGAAAAAGGCCACAAAAACGGGTGGGCTATAGCCTTGGGGGGTGGGGCTGGCCAACTTCGTCCGCCGGACTCGGAATGGCGCGAGACTTTGCGAGCGGCCTCCGTGTGCCAAAAATAGGCCCCGGGCACAGCCGCAACCAAAAATAACCGCCCGAAGGCCGGGGCGCGATGTTCGTCCAGCGGAAAAAGGCCACAAAAACGGGTGGGCTATAGCCTTGGGGGGTGGGGCTGGCCAACTTCGTCCGCCGGACTCGGAATGGCGTGAGACATTGCGAGCGGCCTCCGTGTGCCAAAAATAGGCCCCGGACACGGCCGCGCCCAAAAATAACCGCCTGAAGGCCGGGGCGCAAAGTTCGTCCAGCGGAAAAAGGCCACAAAAACGGGTGGGCTATAGCCTTGGGGGGTGGGCCTGGCCAACTTCGTCCGCCGGACTCGGAATGGCGCGAGACTTTGCGAGCGGCCTCCGTGTGCCAAAAATAGGCCCCGGACACAGCCGCGCCCAAAAATAACCACCCGAAGGCCGGGGCGCCAAGTTCGTCCAGCGGAAAAAGGCCACAAAAACGGGTGGGCTATAGCCTTGGGGGGTGGGGCTGGCCAACTTCGTCCGCCGGACTCGGAATGGCGCGAGACTTTGCGAGCGGCCTGCGTGTCCCAAAAATAGTCCCCGGGCACAGCCGCACCCAAAAATAACCGCCCGAAGGCCGGGGCGCCAAGTTCGTCCAGCGGAAAAAGGCCACAAAAACGGGTGGGCTATAGCCTTGGGGGGTGGGGCTGGCCAACTTCGTCCGCCGGACTCAGAATGGCACGAGAATTTGCGAGCGGCCTCCATGTGCCAAAAATAGGCCCCGGGCACGGCCGCACCCAAAAATAACTGCCTGAAGGCCGGGGCGCCACGTTCGTCCAGCGGAAAAAGGCCACAAAAACGGGTGGGCTATAGCCTTGGGGGGTGGGGCTGGCCAACTTCGTCCGCCGGACTCGGAATGGCACGAGACTTTGCGAGCGGCCTCTGTGTGTGAAAAATAGGCCCCGGGCACAGCCGCGCCCAAAAATAACCACCCGAAGGACGGGGCGCGAAGTTCGTCCAGCGGAAAAAGGCAACAAACGGATGGGCTATAGCCTTGGGGGGTGGGGCTGGCCAACTTCGTCCGCCGGACTCGGAATGGCGCGAGACTTTGCGAGCGGCCTCCGTGTACCAAAAATAGGCCCCGGGCACAGCCGCGCACAAAAATAACCGCCCGAAGGCCGGGGCGCCAAGTTCGTCCAGCGGAAAAAGGCCACAAAAACGGGTGGGCTATAGCCTTGGGGGGTGGGGCTGGCCAACTTCGTCCGCCGGACTCGGAATGGCGCGAGACTTTGCGAGCGGCCTCCGTGTGCCAAAAATACGGCCCGGACACAGCCGTACCCAAAAATAACCGCCCGAAGGACGGGGCGCGAAGTTCGTCCAGCGGAAAAAGGCAACAAAAGGATGGGCTATAGCCTTGGGGGGTGGGGCTGGCCAACTTCGTCCGCATGACTCGGAATGGCGTGAGACTTTGCGAGCGGGCTCCGTGTGCCAAAAATAGACCCCTTGCACAGCCGCGCCCAAAAATAACCGCCCGAAGGCCGGGGCGCCAAGTTCGTCCAGCGGAAAAAGGCCACAAAAACGGGTGGGCTATAGCCTTGCGGGGTGGGGCTGGCCAACATCGTCGGCCGGACTCGGAATGGCGCGAGATTTTGCGAGGGGCCTCCGTGTGCCAAAAATAGGCTGCGGCACAGCCGCGCCCAAAAATGACCACCCGAAGGCCGGGGCGCCAAGTTCGTCTAGCGGAAAAAGGCCACAAAAACGGGTGGGCTATAGCTTTGGGGGGTGGGGCTGGCCAACTTCGTCCGCCGGACTCGGAATGGTGCGAGACTTTGCGAGGGGCCTCCGTGTGCTAAAAATAGGCCGCGGCCACAGCCGCGCCGAAAAGTGACAGCCCGAAGGCCGGGGCGCCAAGTTCATCCAGCGGAAAAAGTCCACAAAAACGTGTGGGCTATGGCCTTGGGGGGTGGGGCTGGCCAACTTTGTCCGCCGGACTTGGAATGGCGTAAGACTTTGCGAGGGGCCTCCGTGTGCTAAAAATTGGCCGCAGGCACAGCCGCTCCTAAAAATAACCGCCCGATGGCCAGGGCGCCAAGTTCGTCCAGCGGAAAAAGGGCACAAAAACGGGTGGGGTATAGCCTTGGGGGGTGGGGCTGGCCAATTTCGTCCGCCGGACTCGGAATGGCGCGAGACTTTACGAGGGGCCTCCGTGTGCCAAAAATAGGCCGTGGCCACAGCCGCACCCAAAAATAACCACCCGAATGCCTGGGCGCCAAGTTCGTCCAGCGGAAAATGGCCACAAAAACGGGTGGGATATAGCCTTGGGGGGTGGGGTTGTCCAACTTCGTCCGCCGGACTTGGAATGGCGTGAGACTTTGCGAGGGGCCTCCGTGTGCTAAAAATAGGCCGCGGGCACAGCCGTACCTAGAAATAACCACCCGATGGCCGGGGCGCCAACTTCGTCCAGCGGAAAAAGGCCACAAAAACGGGTGGGCTATAGCCTCGGGGGGTGGGGCTGGCCAACTTCATCCGCCGGACTCGGAATGGCGCGAGACTTTGCGAGGGGCCTCCGCGTACCAAAAATAGGCCGTGGGCACAGCCGTACCCAAAAATAACCACCCGAATGCCGGGGCGCCAAGTTCGTCCAGCGGAAAAAGGCCACAAAAACGGGTGGGATATAGCCTTGGGGGGGTGGGGCTGGCCAACTTCGTCCGCCGGACTCGGAATGGCGCGAGACTTTGCGAGGGGACTCCGTGTGCCAAAAATAGGATGTGTACACAGCCGCGCCCAAAAATAATCGCCCGAAGGCCGGGGCGCCAAGTTCGTCCAGCGGAAAAAGGCCACAAAAACGGGTGGGCTATAGCCTTGCGGGGTGGGGCTGGCCAACATCGTCGGCCGGACTCGGAATGGCGCGAGACTTTGCGAGGGGACTCCGTGTGCCAAAAATAGGATGTGTACACAGCCGCGCCCAAAAATAATCGCCCGAAGGCCGGGGCGCCAAGTTCGTCCAGCGGAAAAAGGCCACAAAAACGGGTGGGCTATAGCCTTGCGGGGTGGGGCTGGCCAACATCGTCGGCCGGACTCGGAATGGCGCGAGACTTTACGAGGGGTCTCCGTGTGCCAAAAATAGGCTGCAGGCACAGCCGCACCCAAAAATATCCGCCTGAAGGCCGGGGCGCCAAGTTCGTCCAGCGGAAAAAGGCCACAAAAACGGGTGGGCTATAGCCTTGGGGGGGGGGCTGGGTAACTTCGTCCGCCGGACTCGGAATAGGGCGAGACTTTGCGAGGGGCCTCCGTGTGCCAAAAATAGACCGCGGGTACAGCTGCACCCAAAAATGACAGCCCCAAGGCTGGGGCGCCAAGTACGTCCATCGGAAAAAGGCCACAAAAACGGGTGGGCTATAGCCTTGGGGGGTGGGGCTGGCCAACTTTGTCCGCCGGACTCGGAATGGCGCGAGACTTTGCGAGGGGCCTCCGTGTGCCAAAAATAGGATGTGTACACAGCCGCGCCCAAAAATAACCGCCCGAAGGCCGGGGCGCCAAGTTCGTCCAGCGGAAAAATGGCCAAAAAACGGTTGGGCTATAGCCATGGGGGGAGGGGCTGGCCAACTTCGTCCGCCGGACTCGGAATCGGACGAGACTTTGCGAGCGGCCCCCGCGTGCCAAAAATAGGCCGCGGGCACAGCCGCGTCAAAAAAGAACCGCCCGAAGGCTGGGGCGCCAAGTTCGTCCAGGGGAAAAATGGCCAAAAAACGGGTGGGCTATAGCCTTGGGGGGAGGGGCTGGCCAACTTCCTCCGCCGGACTCGGAATGGGGCGAGACTTTGCGGACGGCCTCCGCGTGCTAAAAATAGGCCGCGGGCACAGCCGCGCCCAAAAATAACCACCCGAAGGCCGGGGCGGCAAGTTCGTCCAGTGGAAAAATGGCCAAAAAACGGGTGGACTATAGCCTTGGCGGGAGGGGCTGGCCAACTTCGTCCGCCGGACTCGGAATAGCGCGAGACTTTGCGAGGGGCCTCTGTGTGCCAAAAATAGACCGCGGTCACAGCTGCGCCCAAAAGTGACAGCCCGAAGGCCGGGGCGCCAAGTTCGTCCAGCGGAAAAAGGCCACAAAAACGGGTGGGCTATAGCCTTGGGGGGTGGGGCTGGCCAACTTTGTCCGCCAGACTTGGAATGGCGTGAGACTTTGCGAGGAGCCTCCGTGTGCTAAAAATAGGCCGCGGGCACAGCCGTACCTAAAAATAACCACCCGATGGCCGGGGCGCCAAGTTCGTCCAGCGGAAAAAGGCCACAAAAACGGGTGGGCTATAGCCTTGGGGGGTGGGGCAGGCCAACTTCATCCGCCGGACTCGGAATGGCGCGAGACTTTGCGAGGGGCCTCCGCGTGCCAAAAATAGGCCGTGGGCACAGCCGTACCCAAAAATAACCACCCGAATGCCGGGGCGCCAAGTTCGTCCAGCGGAAAAAGGCCACAAAAACGGGTGGGATATAGCCTTGGGGGGGTGGGGCTGGCCAACTTCGTCCGCCGGACTCGGAATGGGGCGAGACTTTGCGAGGGGACTCCGTGTGCCAAAAATAGGATGTGTACACAGCCGCGCCCAAAAATAATCGCCCGAAGGCCGGGGCGCCAAGTTCGTCCAGCGGAAAAAGGCCACAAAAACGGGTGGGCTATAGCCTTGCGGGGTGGGGCTGGCCAACATCGTCGGCCGGACTCGGAATGGCGCGAGACTTTACGAGGGGTCTCCGTGTGCCAAAAATAGGCCGCAGGCACAGCCGCACGCAAAAATAACCGCCTGAAGGCCGGGGCGCCAAGTTCGTCCAGCGGAAAAAGGCCACAAAAACGGGTGGGCTATAGCCTTGGGGGGTGGGGCTGGATAACTTCGTCCGCCGGACTCGGAATAGGGCGAGACTTTGCGAGGGGCCTCCGTGTACCAAAAATAGACCGCGGGTACAGCTGCACCCAAAAATGACAGCCCCAAGGCCGGGGCGCCAAGTACGTCCATCGGAAAAAGGCCACAAAAACGGGTGGGCTATAGCCTTGGGGGGTGGGGCTGGCCAACTTTGTCCGCCGGACTCGGAATGGCGCGAGACTTTGCGAGGGGCCTCCGTGTGCCAAAAATAGGATGTGTACACAGCCGCGCCCAAAAATAACCGCCCGAAGGGCGGGGCGCCAAGTACGTCCAGCGGAAAAATGGCCAAAAAACGGTTGGGCTATAGCCATGGGGGGAGGGGCTGGCCAACTTCGTCCGCCGGACTCAGAATGGGACGAGACTTTGCGAGCGGCCCCCGCGTGCCAAAAATAGGCCGCGGGCACAGCCGCGCCAAAAAAGAACCGCCCGAAGGCTGGGGCGCCAAGTTCGTCCAGGGGAAAAATGGCCAAAAAACGGGTGGGCTATAGCCTTGGGGGGAGGGGCTGGCCAACTTCCTCCGCCAGACTCGGAATGGGGCGAGACTTTGCGGACGGCCTCCGCGTGCTACAAATAGGCCGCGGGCACAGCCGCGCCCAAAAATAACCACCCGAAGGCCGGGGCGGCAAGTTCGTCCAGTGGAAAAATGGCCAAAAAACGGGTGGGCTATAGCCTTGGGGGGAGGGGCTGGCCAACTTCATCCGCCGGACTCGGAATAGCGCGAGACTTTGCGAGGGGCCTCTGTGTGCCAAAAATAGACCGCGGTCACAGCTGCGCCCAAAAGTGACAGCCCGAAGGCCGGGGCGCCAAGTTCGTCCAGCGGAAAAAGGCCACAAAAACGGGTGGGCTATAGCCTTGGGGGGTGGGGCTGGCCAACTTTGTCCGCCAGACTTGGAATGGCGTGAGACTTTGCGAGGAGCCTCCGTGTGCTAAAAATAGGCCGCGGGCACAGCCGTAACTAAAAATAACCGCCCGATGGCCGTGGCGCCAAGTTCGTCCAGCGGAAAAAGGCCACAAAAACGGGTGGGCTATAGCCTTGGGGGGTGGGGCTGGCCAACTTCGTCCGCCGGACTCAGAATAGCGCGCGACTTTGCGAGGCGCCTCCGTCTGCCAAAAATAGGCTGCGGGCACAGCCGCGCCCAAAAATACCCGCCCGAAGGCCGGGGTGCCAAGTTCGTCCAGCGGAAAAAGGCCACAAAAACGGGTGGGATATAGCCTTGGGGGGTGGGGCTGGCCAACATCGTCCGCCGGACTCGGAATGGCGCGAGACTTTGCGAGGGGCCTCCGTGTGCCAAAAATAGGATGTGTACACAGCCGCGCCCAAAAATAATCACCCGAAGGCCGGGGCGCCAAGTTCGTCCAGCGGAAAAAGGCCACAAAAACGGGTGGGCTATAGCCTTGCGGGGTGGGGCGGGCCAACATCGTCGGCCGGACTCGGAATGGCGCGAGACTTTACGAGGGGTCTCCGTGTGCCAAAAATAGGCCGCAGGCACAGCCAAGTTCAAAAATAACTACCCGAAGGCCGGGGCGCCAAGTTCATCCAGCGGAAAAATGGCCAAAAAACGGGTGGGCTGTAGCCTTGGGGGGAGAGGCTGGCTAACTTCGTCCGCCGGACTCGGAATGGGGCGAGCCTTTGCGAACGGCCTCCACGTGCTAAAAATAGGCCGCGGACACAGCCGCGCCAAAAAATAACCTCCCGAAGGCCGGGGCGCCAAGTTCGACCAGCGGAAAAATGGCCAAAAAACGGGTGGGCTATAGCCTTGGGGGGAGGGGCTGGCCCACTTCGTCCGCCGGACTCGGAATGGGGCGAGACTTTGCGAGCGGCCTCCGCGTGCCAAAAATAGGCCACGGGCACAGCCGTACCCAAAAATAACCTCCCGAAGGCCGGGGCGACAAGTTCGTCCAGCGGAAAAATGGCCAAAAAACGGGTGGGCTATAGCCTTGGGGGGAGGGGCTGGCCCACTTCGTCCGCCGGACTCGGAATGGGGCGAGCCTTTGCGAGCGGCCTCCCCATGCCAAAAATAGGCCGTCGGCACAGCCGCACCCAAAAATAACCCCCCGAAGGCTGGGGCGCCAATTTCGTCCAGCGGAAAAATGGCCAAAAAACGGGTGGGCTATAGCCTTGGGGGGAGGGGCTGGCCAACTTCATCCGCCGGACTCGGAATGGGGCGAGACTTTGCGAACGGCCTCAGCGTGCCAAAAATAGGCCGCGGGCATAGCCGATCCCAAAAATAACTGCCCGAAGGCCGGGGCGCCAAGTTCAACCAGCGGAAAAATGGCCAAAAAACGGGTGGGCTATGGCCTTGGGGGGAGGGGCTGGCCAACTTTGTCCGCCGGACTCGGAATGGGGCGAGACTTTGGGAGCGGCCTCCGCGTGCCAAAAATAGGCCGCGAGCACAGCCGTGCACAAAAATAACCACCCGAAGGTCGGCGCGTCCAAAACCCGGCGGAAAAATGGTCAAAAAACGGGTGGGCTATAGCCTTGGGGGGAGGGGCTGGCCAACTTCGTCCGCCGGACTCGAAATGGGGCGAGATTTTGCGAGCGGCCTCCGCGTGCCAAAAATAGGCCGCGGGCACAGCCGCGCCCAAAAATAACGCCCCGATGGTCGGCACGCCCAAACCCCCCAGCGGAAAAATGGCCAAAAAACGGGTGGGCTATAGCCTTGGGGGGAGGGGCTGGCCCACTTCGTCTGCCGGACTCGGAATGGGGCGAGACTTTGCGAGCGGCATCCGCGTACCAAAAATAGGCCGCGGGCACAGACGCGCCCAAAAATAACCGCCCGAAGGCCGGGGCGCCAAGTTCGTCCAGCGGAAAAATGGCCAAAAAACGGGTGGGCTATAGCCTCGGGGGGAGGGGCTGGCCAACTTTGTCCGCCGGACTCGGAATGGGGCGAGACTTTGGGAGCGGCCTCCGCGTGCCAAAAATAGGCCGCGGGCACAGCCACGCCACAAAAAATACCGCTCGAAAGCCGGGGCGCCTAGTTCGTCCAGCGGAAAAATGGCCAAAAAACGGGTGGGCTATAGCCTTGGGGGGAGGGGCTGGTCAACTTCGTCCGCCGGACTCGGAATGGGGTGAGACTTTGCGAGCGGCCTCCGTGTGCCAAAAATAGGCCGCGGGCACAGCCGTGCCCAAAAATAACCCCCCGATGGTCGGCGCGCCCAAACCCCCCAGCGTAAAAATGGCCAAAAAACGGGTGGGCTATAACCTTGGGGGAAGGGGCTGGCCCACTTCGTCTGCCGGACTCGGAATGGGGCGAGACTTTGCGAGCGGCATCCGCGTACCAAAAATAGGCCGCGGGCACAGACGCGCCCAAAAATAACCGCCCGAAGGCCGGGGCGCCAAGTTCGTCCAGCGGAAAAATGGCCAAAAAACGGGTGGGCTATAGCCTTGGGGGGAGGGGCTGGCCAACTTTGTCCGCCGGACTCGGAATGGGGCGAGACTTTGGGAGCGGCCTCCGCGTGCCAAAAATAGGCCGCAGGCACAGCCATGCCACAAAAAATACTGCTCCAAAGCCGGGGCGCCTAGTTCGTCCAGCGGAAAAATGGCCAAAAAACGGGTGGGCTATAGCCTTGGGGGGAGGGGCTGGCCAACTTCGTCCGCCGGACTCGGAATGGGGCGAGACTTTGCGAGCGGCCTCTGCGTGCCAAAATTAAGCGTCGGGCACAGCCACGCCCAAAAATAACCGCTCGAAAGCCGGGGCTCCAAGTTCGTCCAGCGGAAAAATGGCCAAAAAACGGGTGGGCTATAGCCTTGGGGGGAGGGGCTGGCCAACTTCGTCCGCCGGACTCGGAATGGCGCGAGACATTGCGAGGTGCCTGCGTGTGCTAAAAATAGGCCCCGGGCACAGCCGCGCCCAAAAATAACCGCCCGAAGGCCGGGGCGCCAAGTTCGTCCAGTGGAGAAAGGCCACAAAAACGGGTGGGCTATAGCCTTGGGGGGAGGGGCTGGCCAACTTCGTCCGCCGGACTCGGAATGGAGCGAGACTTTGCGAGCGGCCTCTGCGTGCCAAAAATAGGCCACGGGCACAGCCGTGCCCAAAAATAACCGCCCGAAGGCCGGGGCGCCAACTTCGTCCAGCGGAAAAATGGCCAAAAAACGGGTGGGCTATAGCCTTGGGGGAGGGGCTGGCCGACTTCGTCCGCCGGACTCGGAATGGGGCAAGACTTTGTGAGCGGCCTCCGCATGCCAAAAATAGGCCGTGGGCACAGCCGCGCCAAAAAATAACCGCCCGAAGGTCGGCGCGCCGAAACCCCCCAGCGGAAAAATGGCCAAAAAACGGGTGGGCTATAGCCTTGTGGCGAGGGGCTGGCCAACTTCATCCGCCGGACTCGGAATGGGGCGAGACTTTGCGAACGGCCTCCGCGTGCCAAAAATAGGCAACGGGCGCAACCGCGTCCAAAAATAACCGCCCGAAGGTCGGCCAGCCCAAACCCCCCAGCGGAAAAATGGCCAAAAAACGGGTGGGCTATAGCCTTGGGGGGAGGGGCTGGCCAACTTCGTCCGCCGGGCTCGGAATGGGGCCAGACTTTGTGTGCGGCCTCCGTGTGCTAAAAATAGGCCGCGGGCACAGCCGCGCTCAAAAATAACCGCCCGAAGGTCGACGCGTCCAAACCCCCCAGCGGAAAAATGGCCAAAAAACGGGTTTGCTATAGCCTTGGGGGGAGGGGCTGGCCAACTTCGTCCGCCGGACTCGGAATGGGGCGAGACTTTGCGAGCGGCCTCCGCGTTCCAAAAATAGGCCATGGGCACAGCCGCGCCCAAAAATAACGGTCCGAAAGCCGGGGCGCCAAGTTCGTCCAGCGGAAAAATGGCCAAAAAACGGGTGGGCTATAGCCTTGGGGGGAGGGGCTGGCCAACTTCGTCCGCCGGACTCGGAATGGGGTGAGACTTTGTAAGCGGTCTCCATGTGCCAAAAATAGGCCGCGGGCACAGCCAAGCCCAAAAATAACCGCCCGAAGGTCGACGCGTCCAAACCCCCCAGCGGAAAAATGGCCAAAAAACGGGTTTGCTATAGCCTTGGGGGGAGGGGCTGGCCAACTTCGTCCGCCGGACTCGGAATGGCGCGAGACTTTGCGAGGGGCCTCCATGTGCCAAAAATAGGCCGCGGAGACAGCCGCGCACAAAAATACCTGCCCGAAGGCCGGGGCGCCAACTTCGTCCAGCGGAAAAAGGCCACAAAAACGGGTGGGCTATAGCCTTGGGGGGTGGGGCTGGCCAACATCGTCCGCCGGACTCGGAATGGCGCGAGACTTTACGAGGTGCCTCCGTGTGCCAAAAATAGGCCGCTGGCACAGCCGCGCCCAAAAATACCCGCCCGAAGGCCGGAGCGCCAAGTTTGTCCAGCGGAAAAAGGCCACAAAAACGGGTGGGCTATAGCCTTGGGGGGTGGGGCAGGCCCACTTCGTCCGCCGGACTCGGAATGGCGCGAGACTTTACGAGGTGCCTCCGAGTGCCAAAAATAGGCCGCGGGCACAGCCCCGCCGAAAAATACCCCCCCGAAGGCCGGGGCGCCAAGTTCGTCCAGCGGAAAAAGGCCACAAAAACGGGTGGGCTATAGCCTTGGGGGGTGGGGCTGGCCAACTTCGTCCGCCGGACTCGGAATGGCGCGAGATTTTGCAATGCGCCTCCGTGTGCCAAAAATAGGCCACGGGCACAGCCGCATCCAAGAATATCCACCCGCAGGCCGGGGCGCCAAGTTCGTCCAGCGGAAAAAGGCCACAAAAACGGGTGGGCTATAGCCTTGGGGGGTGGGGCTGGCCCACTTCGTCCGCCGGACTCGGAATGGCGTGAGACTTTACGAGGCGCCTCCGTGTGCCAAAAATAGGCCGCGGGCACAGCTGCACCCAAAAATACCCGCCCGAAGGCCGGGGCGCCAAGTTCGTCCAGCGGAAAATGGCCATTAAAACGGGTGGGCTATAGCCTTGGGGGGTGGGGCTGGCCAACTTCGTCCGCCGGACTCGGAATGGCACGAGACTCTGCGAGGTGCCTCCGTGTGCCAAAAATAACCGCTTGAAAGCCGGGGCGCCAAGTTCGTCCAGCGTAAAAATGGCCAAAAAACGGGTGGGCTATAGCCTTGGGGGGAGGGGCTGGTCAACTTCGTCCGCCGGACTCGGAATGGGGCGAGACTTTGGGAGCGGCCTCCGCGTGCCAAAAATAGGCCGCGGGCACAGCCGCGCCCAAAAATAACGGTCCGAAAGCCGGGGCGCCAAGTTCGTCCAGCGGAAAAATGGCCAAAAAACGGGTGGGCTATAGCCTTGGGGGGAGGGGCTGGCCAACTTCGTCCGCCGGACTCGGAATGGGGTGAGACTTTGTAAGCGGTCTCCATGTGCCAAAAATAGGCCGCGGGCACAGCCACGCCCAAAAATAACCGCCCGAAGGTCGACGCGTCCAAACCCCCCAGCGGAAAAATGGCCAAAAAACGGGTTTGCTATAGCCTTGGGGGGAGGGGCTGGCCAACTTCGTCCGCCGGACTCGGAATGGCGCGAGACTTTGCGAGGGGCCTCCATGTGCCAAAAATAGGCCGCGGACACAGCCGCGCACAAAAATACCTGCCCGAAGGCCGGGGCGCCAACTTCGTCCAGCGGAAAAAGGCCACAAAAACGGGTGGGCTATAGCCTTGGGGGGTGGGGCTGGCCAACATCGTCCGCCGGACTCGGAATGGCGCGAGACTTTACGAGGTGCCTCCGTGTGCCAAAAATAGGCCGCTGGCACAGCCGCGCCCAAAAATACCCGCCCGAAGGCCGGAGCGCCAAGTTTGTCCAGCGGAAAAAGGCCACAAAAACGGGTGGGCTATAGCCTTGGGGGGTGGGGCAGGCCCACTTCGTCCGCCGGACTCGGAATGGCGCGAGACTTTACGAGGTGCCTCGGAGTGCCAAAAATAGGCCGCGGGCACAGCCCCACCGAAAAATACCCCCCCGAAGGCCGGGGCGCCAAGTTCGTCCAGCGGAAAAAGGCCACAAAAACGGGTGGGCTATAGCCTTGGGGGGTGGGGCTGGCCAACTTCGTCCGCCGGACTCGGAATGGCGCGAGACTTTGCGAGGCGCCTCCGTGTGCCAAAAATAGGCCGCGGGCACAGCCGCATCCAAAAATACCCCCCCGAAGGCCGGGGCGCCAAGTTCGTCCAGCGGAAAAAGGCCACAAAAACGGGTGGGCTATAGCCTTGGGGGGTGGGGCTGGCCAACGTCGTCCGCCGGACTCGGAATGGCGTGAGACTTTACGAGGCGCCTCCGTGTGCCAAAAATAGGCCGCGGGCACAGCCGCACCCAAAAATACCCGCCCGAAGGCCGGGGCGCCAAGTTCGTCCAGCGGAAAATGGCCATTAAAACGGGTGGGCTATAGCCTTGGGGGGTGGGGCTGGCCAACTTCGTCCGCCGGACTCGGAATGGCACGAGACTCTGCGAGGTGCCTCCGTGTGCCAAAAATAACCGCTTGAAAGCCGGGGCGCCAAGTTCGTCCAGCGTAAAAATGGCCAAAAAACGGGTGGGCTATAGCCTTGGGGGGAGGGGCTGGTCAACTTCGTCCGCCGGACTCGGAATGGGGCGAGACTTTGGGAGCGGCCTCCGCGTGCCAAAAATAGGCCGCGGGCACATCCGTGCACAAAAATAACCCCCCGAAGGTCGGCGCGTCCAAAACCCCGGCGGAAAAATGGTCAAAAAACGGGTGGGCTATAGCCTTGGGGGGAGGGGCTGGCCAACTTCGTCCGCCGGACTCGAAATGGGGCGAGATTTTGCGAGCGGCCTCCGCGTGCTAAAAATAGGCCGCGGGCACAGCCGCGCCCAAAAATAACACCCCGATGGTCGGCACGCCCAAACCCCCCAGCGGAAAAATGGCCAAAAAACGGGTGGGCTATAGCCTTGGGGGGAGGGGCTGGCCCACTTCGTCTGCCGGACTCGGAATGGGGCGAGAATTTGCGAGCGGCCTCCGCGTACCAAAAATAGGCCGCGGGCACAGCCGCGCCCAAAAATAACCGCCCGAAGGCCGCGGCGCCAAGTTCGTCCAGCGGAAAAATGGCCAAAAAACGGGTGGGCTATATCCTTGGGGGGAGGGGCTGGCCAACTTTCTCCGCCGGACTCGGAATGGGGCGAGACTTTGGGAGCGGCCTCCGCGTGCCAAATATAGGACGCTGGAGCAGCCGCGCCCAAAAATAACTGCCCGAAGGCCGGGGCGCCAAGTTCGCCCAGCTGAAAAATGGCCAAAAAACGGAAGGACTATAGCCTTGGGGGGAGGGGCTGGCCCACTTCGTCCGCCGGACTCGGAATGGGGCGAGACTTTGCGAGCGGCCTCCGCGTACCAAAAATAGGCCGCGGGCACAGCCCCGCCCAAAAATAACCGCCCGAAGGCCGGGGCGCCAAGTTCGACCAGCGGAAAAATGGCCAAAAAACGGGTGGGCTATGGCCTTGGGGGGAGGGGCTGGCCAACTTTGTCCGCCGGACTCGGAATGGGGCGAGACTTTGCGAGCGGCGTCCGCGTGGCAAAAATAGGCTGCGGGCACAGCCCCGCCCAAAAATAACCGCCCGAAGGCCGGGGCGCCAAGTTCGTCCAGCGGAAAAATGGCCAAAAAACGGGTGGGCTATAGCCTTGGGGGGAGCGGCTGGCCGACTTCGTCCGCCGGACTTGGAATGGGGCTAGACTTTGTGAGCGGCCTCTGCGTGCCAAAAATAGGCCGTGGGCACAGCCGCGCCCAAAAATAACCGCCCGAAGGCCGGGGCGCCAAGTTCGTCCAGCGGAAAAATGGCCAAAAAACGGGTGGGCTATAGCCTTGGGGGAAGGGGCTGGCCAACTTCGTCCGCCGGACTCGGAATGGGGTGAGACTTTGCGAACGGCCACCGCGTGCAAAAAATAGGCCGCGGGCACAGCCGCGCCCAAAAATAACCGCCCGAAGGCCGGGGCGCCAAGTTCGTCCAGCCGAAAAATGGCCAAAAAACGGGTGGGCTATAGCCTTGGTGGGAGGGGCTGGCCCACTTCGTCCGCCGTACTCGGAATGGGGCGAGACTTTGCGAACGGCCTCCGCGTGCCAAAAATAGGCCGCGGGCACAGCCGCGCAAAAAAATAACTGCCCGAAGGCCGGCGCGCCAAGTTTGTCCAGCCGAAAAATGGCCAAAAAACGGGTGGGCTATAGCCTTGGGGGGACGGGCTGGTAAACTTCGTCCGCCGGACTCGGAATGGGGGGAGACTTTGCAAGCGGCCTTCACGTGCCAAAAATAGGCCGCGGGCACAGCCACGCCCAAAAATAACCCCCCAAAGGTCGTTGCGCCCAAACCCCCCAGCGGAAAAATGGCCAAAAAACGGGTGGGCTATAGCCTTGGGGTGAGGGGCTGGCCAACTTCGTCCGCCGGATGTTGTGAAAATTTTAATATAGTCGCAAGCGCACGAATCTAGAAATAGAATAGTGGTAACGAGGTCGATCCCACAGGGATTGTTATAAATTGAAAAATCTAATTTAAATCTAAAATTAATATTAATTCTAACCTAGTTGAGCAAATTGAGTTTCAAGAGAAATTAAATTAATTAAACTAAGAAAACAATTAAAACAAAGGGGAATTCAATAAGATAAATATTACCAAGGTTTCAGAATCCACCACTATTCAACTAGTAATTATATAATTATTAATTAATCCCCAATTTTAGAGTGACAACTCGAAATCAATCTATGTCATCTCATGGATATAACAATTAAGCCCAAGTAATTAAATCTAATGTAGGTTCTTTTTCTGCTTAATAATATGACATATAAGAATCTCATGTAAACATATTGAATAACAAAGAGTCAAAGTTTTCCTAAGCACTCTATGTAAACAATTTAATGAAAGACATAAAATCAAAGATAATCATGTATAAACTTTATAGATCCAAACATAGAATTAATCGAATATTAATCCTAACAATCAATAATGCATGTATTTAATTGATGAAAAGATTTTAATAACATCCAATTAATCATGTGAAATAAAACCATAAACATTAAAGAACATATATAGGGAATTAATTAAATAAAAAGATAATTATTTCATTGAATATGGTTTCATCCTTAACCTCAGTATAAGAAAATTAGCTAGACATACTTGAATTGAGAGCAACACAAGAAATAAAATCACTCATGGAAGCCGAAATATTGCTCATTGTCGATTGCTCTCTTCCAGCCTTTTGTTTCTGTCCTCTGGCCGCCTCCTTCTCCAAAAGCCAAAATTCCCTTTTATAATCTTTGAAATGGGCCCCATCTCTTAAATCCTAAAGCCAAAAGGCTTGCCCTTTTATTTCCTTTAGCTCTCACACGTGACCACCCTTGGAATTGCTTTAGGATTCCTTTTCCAATTATGAAAGCCAAGTGCGGGTCCCATTTAAATTGCTTTCCAAATATTACAAAGCCATGCACGTGTAACTTAACTAAGCTAAAGCCAATGTTATGCTTAAATTCTTCTTCATTTGCTAGATCAATTAATTTACTAGCTTCGGTTTCCTCGGCTTCACTTCCACATGCATGTATGTCTAATTGCTTCTGAAATCAATTAATTAACGCTTCCAAAATTGAGCTCCCTTATATCCTTTTTTATCCATAATCTCCAATTAATCCCCTATTCAATAAAATAATTTAATTAATTAAAAATAACAAATAAAAATAACTAGTAATTATATAATTAAGGGTAAAATATGTATATAAATTATGCTCATCACCGGACTCGGAATGGGGCGAGACTTTGCGAGCGGCCTCCGCGTGCCAAAAATAGACCACGGGCACAGCCGCGCCCAAAGATAACCGCCCAAAGGCCGGGGCGACAACTTCGTCCAGCGGAAAAATGGCCAAAAAACGGGTGGGCAATAGCCTTGGGGGGAGGGGCTGGCCAACTTCGTCCGCCGGACTCGGAATGGAGCGAGACTTTGCGAGCGGCCTCTGCGTGCCAAAAATAGGCCACGGGCACAGCCGTGCCCAAAAATAACCGCCCGAAGGCCGGGGCGCCAACTTCGTCCAGCGGAAAAATGGCCAAAAAACGGGTGGGCTATAGCCTTGGGGGAGGGGCTGGCCGACTTCGTCCGCCGGACTCGGAATGGGGCAAGACTTTGTGAGCGGCCTCCGCATGCCAAAAATAGGCCGTGGGCACAGCCGCGCCAAAAAATAACCGCCCGAAGGTCGGCGCGCCGAAACCCCCCAGCGGAAAAATGGCCAAAAAACGGGTGGGCTATAGCCTTGTGGCGAGGGGCTGGCCAACTTCATCCGCCGGACTCGGAATGGGGCGAGACTTTGCGAACGGCCTCCGCGTGCCAAAAATAGGCAACGGGTACAACCGCGTCCAAAAATAACCGCCCGAAGGTCGGCCAGCCCAAACCCCCCAGCGGAAAAATGGCCAAAAAACGGGTGGGCTATAGCCTTGGGGGGAGGGGCTGGCCAACTTCGTCCGCCGGACTCGGAATGGGGCCAGACTTTGCGTGCGGCCTCCGTGTGCTAAAAATAGGCCGCGGGCACAGCCGCGCTCAAAAATAACCGCCTGAAGGTCGACGCGTCCAAACCCCCCAGCGGAAAAATGGCCAAAAAACGGGTTTGCTATAGCCTTGGGGGGAGGGGCTGGCCAACTTCGTCCGCCGGACTCGGAATGGGGCGAGACTTTGTGAGCGGCCTCCGCGTTCCAAAAATAGGCCATGGGCACAGCCGCGCCCAAAAATAACGGTCCGAAAGCCGGGGCGCCAAGTTCGTCCAGCGGAAAAATGGCCAAAAAACGGGTGGGCTATAGCCTTGGGGGGAGGGGCTGGCCAAATTCGTCCGCCGGACTCGGAATGGGGCGAGACTTTGTAAGCGGTCTCCATGTGCCAAAAATAGGCCGCGGGCAAAGCCACGCCCAAAAATAACTGCCCGAAGGTCGACGCGTCCAAACCCCCCAGCGGAAAAATGGCCAAAAAACGGGTTTGCTATAGCCTTGGGGGGAGGGGCTGGCCAACTTCGTCCGCCGGACTCGGAATGGCGCGAGACTTTGCGAGGCGCCTCCATGTGCCAAAAATAGGCCGCGGACACAGCCGCGTACAAAAATACCTGCCCGAAGGCCGGGGCGCCAACTTCGTCCAGCGGAAAAAGGCCACAAAAACGGGTGGGCTATAGCCTTGGGGGGTGGGGCTGGCCAACATCGTCCGCCGGACTCGGAATGGCGCGAGACTTTACGAGGTGCCTCCGTGTGCCAAAAATAGGCCGCTGGCACAGCCGCGCCCAAAAATACCCGCCCGAAGGCCGGGGCGCCAAGTTTGTCCAGCGGAAAAAGGCCACAAAAACGGGTGGGCTATAGCCTTGGGGGGTGGGGCAGGCCCACTTCGTCCGCCGGACTCGGAATGGCGCGAGACTTTACGAGGCGCCTCCGAGTGCCAAAAATAGGCCGCGGGCACAGCCGCGCCGAAAAATACCCCCCCGAAGGCCGGGGCGCCAAGTTCGTCCAGCGGAAAAAGGCCACAAAAACGGGTGGGCTATAGCCTTGGGGGGTGGGGCTGGCCAACTTCGTCCGCCGGACTCGGAATGGCGCGAGACTTTGCGAGGCGCCTCCGTGTGCCAAAAATAGGCCGCGGGCACAGCCGCATCCAAAAATACCCCCCCGAAGGCCGGGGCGCCAGGTTCGTCCAGCGGTAAATGGCCGTTAGAACGGGTGGGCTATAGCCTTGGGGGGTGGGGCTGGCCAACTTCGTCCGCCGGACTCGGAATGGCGTGAGACTTTGCGAGGCGCCTCCGTGTGCCAAAAATAGGCCGCGGGCACAGCCGCACCCAAAAATACCCGCCCGAAGGCCGGGGCGCCAAGTTCGTCCAGCGGAAAATGGCCATTAAAACGGGTGGGCTATAGCCTTGGGGGGTGGGGCTGGCCAACTTCGTCCGCCGGACTCGGAATGGGGCGAGACTTTGCGAACGGCCTCCGCATGCCAAAAATAGGCCGTGGACACAGCCGCGTCTAGAAGTAACGGCCCGAAGGCCGGGGCGCCCAAAACCCCCAGCGGAAAAATGGCCAAGAAACGGATGGGCTATAGCCTTGGGGGGAGGGGAAGGCCCACTTCGTCCGCCGGACTCGGAATGGGGTGAGACTTTACGAGCGGCCTCCGCGTGCCAAAAATAGAGCGCGGGCACAGCCGCGCCCAAAAATAACGGCCCGAAGGCCGGGGCGCCAAGTTCGTCCAGCGGAAAAATGGCCAAAAAACGGGTGGGCTATAGCCTTGGGGGGAGGGGCTGGCCCACTTCGTCCGCCGGACTCAGAATGGGGCGAGACTTTACGAGCGGCCTCCGCTTGCCAAAAATAGGCTGCGGTCACAGCCGTGGCCAAAAATAACCGCCCGAAGGCCGGGGCGCAAAGTTCGTCCAGAGGAAAAATGGCCAAAAAACGGGTGGGCTATAGCCTTGTGGGGAGGGGCTGGCCGACTTCGTCCGCCGGACTCGGAATGGGGCGAGACTTTACGAGCGGCTTCCGTGTACCAAAAATAGGCCGTGCGCACAGCCGCGCCCAAAAATAATCGCCTGAAGGCTGGGGCGCCAAGTTCGTCCAGCGGAAAAATGGCCAAAAAACGGGTGGGCTATAGCCTTGGGGGGAGGGGCTGGCCAACTTCGTCCGCCGAACTCGAAATAGGGCGAGACTTTGCGAGCAGCCTCCGCGTGCCAAAAATAGGCCGCGGGCACAGCCGCGCCCAAAAATAACCCCCCGAAGGTCGTTGCGCCCAAACCCCCCAGCGGAAAAATGGCCAAAAAACGGGTGGGCTATAGCCTTGGGGGGAGGGGCAGGCCGACTTCGTCCGCCGGACTCGGAATGGGGCGAGACTTTGCGAGGTGACACCGCGCACCAAAAATAGACCAAGGGCACAGCTGTGCGCAAAAATACCCGCCCGAAGGCCGGGGCGCCAAGTTCGTCCAGCCGAAAAATGGGCAAAAAACGGGTGGGCTATAGCCTTGGGGGGAAGGGCTGGTAAACTTCGTCCGCCGGACTCGGAATGGGGGGAGACTTTGCGAGCGGCCTCCGCGTGCCAAAAATAAGCCGCGGGCACAGCCACGCCCAAAAATAACCCCCCGAAGGTCGTTGCGCCCAAACCCTCCAGCGGAAAAATGGCCAAAAAACGGGTGGGCTATAGCCTTGGGGGGAGAGGCTGGCCAACTTCGTCCTCCGGACTCGGAATGGGGCTAGAATTTGCGAGCGGCCTCCTCGTACCAAAAATAGGCTGCGGACACAACCGCGCCCAAAAATAACTGCCCGAAGGTCGGCGCGCCCAAACCCCCCAGCGGAAAAATGGCCAAAAAACGGGTGGGCTATAGCCTTGGGGGGAGGGGCAGGCCGACTTCGTCCGCCGGACTCGGAATGGGACGAGACTTTGCGAGCGGCCTCCGCGTGCCAAAAATAGGCCGCGGACACAGCCGCGCCCAAAAATAACCGCCCGATGGCCGGGCCGCCAAGTTCGTCCAGCGGAAAAATGGCCAAAAAACGGGTGGGCTATAGCCTTGGGGGGAGGGGCTGGCCAATTTCGTCCGCCGGACTCGGAATGGGGCGAGACTTTCGACCGGCCTCCGCGTGCCAAAAATAGGCCGCGGGCACAGCCGCGCCCAAAAATAACCGCCCGAAGGCCGGGCCGCCAAGTTCGTCCAGCGGAAAAATGGCCAAAAAACGGGTGGGCTATAGCCTTGGGGGGTGGGGCTGGCCAACTTCGTCCGCCGGACTCGGAATGGGGGGAGACTTTGCGAGCGGCCTCCGCGTGCCAAAAATAGGCCGCGGTCAAAGCCGCGCCCAAAAATAACCCCCCGAAGGTCGTTGCGCCCAAACCCCCCAGCGGAAAAATGGCCAAAAAACGGGTGGGCTATAGCCTTGGGGGGAGGGGCAGGCCGACTTCGTCCGCCGGACTCGGAATGGGGCGAGACTTTGCGAGGTGACACCGCGCGCCAAAAATAGACCAAGGGCACAGCCGCGCCCAAAAATACCCGCCCGAAGGCCGGGGCGCCAAGTTCGTCCAGCCGAAAAATGGCCAAAAAACGGGTGGGCTATAGCCTTGGGGGGAAGGGCTGGTAAACTTCGTCCGCCGGACTCGGAATGGGGGGAGACTTTGCGAACGGCCTCCGCGTGCCAAAAATAAGCCGTGGGCACAACCACGCCCAAAAATAACCCCCCGAAGGTCGTTGCGCCCAAACCCTCCAGCGGAAAAATGGCCAAAAAACGGGTGGGCTATAGCCTTGGGGGGAGAGGCTGGCCAACTTCGTCCTCCGGACTCGGAATGGGGCTAGAATTTGCGAGCGGCCTCCTCGTGCCAAAAATAGGCTGCGGACACAGCCGCACCCAAAAATAACCGCCCGGAGGCCGGGCCGCCAAGTTCATCCAGCGGAAAAATGGCCAACAAACGGGTGGGCTATAGCCTTGGCGGGAGGGGCTGGCCCACTTCGTCCGCCGGACTCGGAATGGGGCGAGACTTTGCGAACGGCCTCCGCGCGCTAAAAATAGGCCGCGGGCACAGCCTCGCCCAAAAATAACGGCCCGAAGGCCGCGGCGCCCAAACCCCCCAGCGGAAAAATGGCCAAGAAACGGGTGGGCTATAGCCTTGGGGGGAGGGGCTGGCCCACTTCGTCCGCCGAACTCGGAATGGGGCGAGACTTTGCGAGCGGCCTCCACGTGCCAAAAATAGGCCGCGGGCACAGCCGGGCCCAAAAATAACCACCCGAAGGCCGGGGCGCAAAGTTCGTGCAGAGGAAAAATGGCCAAAACACGGGTGGGCTATAGCCTTGGGGGGAGGGTCTGGCCAACTTCGTCCGCCGGACTCGGAATGGGGCGAGACTTTACGAGCGGCCTCCGCGTACCAAAAATAGGCCGCGGGCACCGCCGGGCCCAAAAATAACTGCCCGAAGGCTGGGGCGCCAAGTTCGTCCAGCGGAAAAATGGCCAAAAAACGGGTGGGCTATAGCCTTGGGGGGAGGGGCTGGCCGACTTCGTTCGCCAGACTCGGAATGGGGCGAGACTTTACGAGCGGCCTCCGCATGCTAAAAATAGGCCGCGGGCACAGCCGCGCCCAAAAATAACCCCCCGAACGTCGGCGCACCCAAACCCCCCAGCGGAAAAATGGCCAAAAAACGGGTGGGCTATAGCCTTGGGGGGACGGGCTGGCCAACTTTGTCCGCCGGACTCGGAATGGGGCGAGACTTTGCGAGCGGCCTCCACGTGCCAACAATAGCCCGCGGGCACAGCCGCGCCCAAAAATGACTGCCAGAAGGCCGGGGAGCCAAGTTCGTCCAGCGGAAAAATGGCCAAAAAACGGGTGGGCTATAGCCTTGGGGGGAGGGGCTGGCCCACTTCGTCCGCCGGACTCGGAATGGGGCGAGACTTTGCGAGCGGCCTCCACGTGCCAACAATAGCCCACGGGCACAGCCGCGCCCAAAAATGACTGCCAGAAGGCCGGGGAGCCAAGTTCGTCCAGCGGAAAAATGGCTAACAAATGGGTGGGCTATAGCCTTGGGGGGAGGGGCTGGCCAACTTCGTCCGAGGGACTCGGAATGGGGCGAGACTTTGCGAGCGGCCTCCACGTGCCAACAATAGCCCGCGGGCACAGCCGCGCCCAAAAATGACTGCCAGAAGGCCGGGGAGCCAAGTTCGTCCAGCGGAAAAATGGCCAAAAAACGGGTGGGCTATAGCCTTGGGGGGAGGGGCTGGCCCACTTCGTCCGCCGGACTCGGAATGGGGCGAGACTTTGCGAGCGGCCTCCACGTGCCAACAATAGCCCGCGGGCACAGCCGCGCCCAAAAATGACTGCCAGAAGGCCGGGGAGCCAAGTTCGTCCAGCGGAAAAATGGCTAACAAATGGGTGGGCTATAGCCTTGGGGGGAGGGGCTGGCCAACTTCGTCCGAGGGACTCGGAATGGGGCGAGACTTTGCGAGCGGCCTCCACGTCCCCAAAATAGGCCACGCGCAAAGCCGTACCCATAAATAACCCCCCGAAGGCCGGGGCGCCAAGTTCGTCCAGCGGAAAAATGGCCAAAAAACGGGTGGGCTATAGCCTTGGGGGGAGGGGCTGGCCCACTTCGTCCGCCGGACTCGGAATGGGGCGAGACTTTGCGAGCGGACTCCACATGCCAACAATAGCCCGTGGGCACAGCCGCGCCCAAAAATGACTGCCAGAAGGCCGGGGAGCCAAGTTCGTCCAGCGGAAAAATGGCTAACAAATGGGTGGGCTATAGCCTTGGGGGGAGGGGCTGGCCAACTTCGTCCGAGGGACTCGGAATGGGGCGAGACTTTGCGAGCGGCCTCCACGTCCCCAAAATAGGCCACGCGCAAAGCCGCACCCATAAATAACCCCCCGAAGGCCGGGGCGCCAAGTTCGTCCAGCGGAAAAATGGCCAAAAAACGGGTGGGCTATAGCCTTGGGGGGAGGGGCTGGCCAACTACGTCCGCCGGACTTGGAATGGGGCGAGACTTTACGAGCGGCCTCCACGTGACAAAAATAGGCCGCGGGGACAGCCGCGCCCAAAAAATAACCTCCCGAACGTGGGGCGTCAAGTTCGTCCAGCGGAAAAATGGCGAAAAAACGGGTGGGCTATAGCCTTGGGGGGAGGGGCCGGCCGACTTCGTCCGCCGGACTCGGAATGGGGCAAGACTTTGTGAGCGGCCTCCGCGTGTCAAAAAATAGGCCGCGGGCACAGCCGCACCCAAAAATAACTGCCCGAAGGTCGGCGCGCCCAAACCCCCCAGCGGAAAAATGGCCAAAAAACGGGTGGGCTATAGCCTTGGGGGGACGGGCTGCCAACTTCGTCCCCCATACTCGGAATGGGGCGAGACTTTGCGAGCGGCCTCCACATGCTAAAAATAGGCCCCGGGCACAGCCGCACCCAAAAATAGCCGCCCGAAGGCCGGGGTGCCAAGTTCGTCCAGCGGAAAAATGGCAAACAAACGGGTGGGCTATAGCCTTGGGGGGAGGGGCTGGCCCACTTCGTCCGCCGGACTTGGAATGGGGCGAGACTTTGCGAACGGCCTCCGCGTGCCAAAAAAAGGCCACGGGTGCAGCCGCACCCAAAAATAACCGCCCGAAGGCCGGGGCGCCAAGTTCGTCCAGCGGAAAAAGGGCACAAAAACGGGTGGGCTATAGCCTTGGGGGGTGGGGCTGCCCCACTTCGTCCGCCGGACTCAGAATGCCGCGAGACTTTGCGAGGCGCCTCCGTGTGCCAAAAATAGGCCGCGGGCACAGCCGCGCCCAAAAATAATCGCCCGAAGGCCAGGGCGCCAAGTTCGTCCAGCGGAAAAAGGCCACAAAAACGGGTGGGCTATAGCCTTGGGGGGTGGGGCTGGCCAACTTCGTCCGCCGGACTCGGAATGGCGCGAGACTTTGCGAGGGGCCTCCGTGTGCCAAAAATAGGCCGCGGACACAGCCGTGCCAAAAAATAACCGCCCGAAGGCCGGGGCGCCAAGTTCGTCCAGCGGAAAAAGGCCACAAAAACGGGTGGGCTATAGCCTTGGGGGGTGGTGCTGGCCAACTTCGTCCGCCGGACTCGCAATGGCGCGAGACTTTGCGAGGGGCCGCCGTGTGCCAAAAATAGCCCGCGGGCATACCCGCGCGCAAAAATAACCACCCGAAGGCCGGGGCGCCAAGTTCGTCAAGCGGAAAAAGGTCACAAAAACTGGAGGGCTATAGCCTTGGGGGGTGGGGCTGGCCAACTTCGTCCGCCGGACTTGGAATGGCTCGATACTTTGGGAGTGGCCTCTGTGCCCCTAAAATAGGCCGCGGGCACGGCCGCGCCCAAAAATAACCACCCGAAGGCCGGGGCGCCAAGTTCGTCCAGCGGAAAAAGGCCACAAAAACGGGTGGGCTATGGCCTTGGGGGGTGGGGCTGGCCAACTTCGTCCGCAGGACTCGGAATGGCGCGAGACTTTGCGAGGGGCCTCCGTGTGCCAAAAATAGGCCGCGGGCACAGCCGTGCCAAAAAATAACCACCCGAAGACCGGGGCGCCAAGTTCGTCCAGCGGAAAAATGGCCAAAAAACGGGTGGGCTATAGCCTTGGGGGGAGGGGCTGGCCGACTTCGTCCGCCGGACTCGGAATGGGGCGAGACTTTGCGAGCGGCCTCCGCGTGCTAAAAATAGGCCGCGACCACAGCCACGCCCAAAAATAACCGCCCGAAGGCCAGGGCGCCAAGTTCGTCCGGCGGAAAAATGGCCAAAAAACGGGTGGGCTATAGCCTTGGGGGTGGGGCTGGCCAACTTCGTCCGCCGGACTCGGAATGGCGCGAGACTTTGCGAGGGGCCGCCGTGTACCAAAAATAGGCCGCCGGCATAGCCGCGCGCAAAAAAAACCGCCCGAAGGCCGGGGCGCCAAGTTCGTCAAGCGGAAAAAGGTCACAAAAACTGGTGGGCTATAGCCTTGGGGGGTGTGGCTGGCCAACTTCGTCCGCCGGACTTGGAATGGTGCGATACTTTGGGAGTGGCCTCTGTGTCCCTAAAATAGGCAGCGGGCACGGCCGCGCCCAAAAATAACCGCCCGAAGGCCGGGGCGCCAAGTTCGTCCAGCGGAAAAAGGTCACAAAAACGGGTGGGCTATGGCCTTGGGGGGTGGGGCTGGCCAACTTCGTCCGCAGGACTCGGAATGGCGCGAGACTTTGCGAGGGGCCTCCGTGTGCCAAAAATAGGCCGCGGGCACAGCCGAGCCAAAAAATAACCGCCCGAAAGCCGGGGCGCCAAGTTCGTCCAGCGGAAAAAGGCCACAAAAACAGGTGGGCTATAGCCTTGGGGGGTGGTGCTGGCCAACTTCGTCCGCCGGACTCGCAATGGCGCGAGACTTTGCGAGGGGCCTCCGTGTGACAAACATAGGCCGCGGGCACAGCCGCGCCCAAAAATAACCGCTCGTAGGCCGGGGCGCCAAGTTCGTCCAGCGGAAAAAGGCCACAAAAACGGGTGGGCTATAGCCTTGGGGGGTGGGGCTGGCCCACTTCGTCCGCCGGACTCAGAATGGCGCGAGACTTTACGAGGCGCCTCCGTGTGCCAAAAATAGGCCGCGGTCACCGCCGCGCCCAAAAATAATCGCCCGAAGGCCGGGGCGCCAAGTTCGTCCAGCGGAAAAAGGCCACAAAAACGGGTGGGCTATAGCCTTGGGGGGTGGGGCTGGCCAACTTCGTCCGCCGGACTCGGAATGGCGCGAGACTTTGCGAGGGGCCTCCTGTGCCAAAAATAGGCCGCGGGCACAGCCGCGCCCAAAAATAACCGCCCGAAGGCCGGGGCGCCAAGTTCATCCAGCGGAAAAAGGGCACAAAAACGGGTGGGCTATAGCCTTGGGGGGTGGGGCTGCCCCACTTCGTCCGCCGGACTCAGAATGCCGCGAGACTTTGCGAGGCACCTCCGTGTGCCAAAAATAGGCCGCGGGCACAGCCGCGCCCAAAAATAATCGCCCGAAGGCCGGGGCGCCAAGTTCGTCCAGCGGAAAAAGGCCCCAAAAACGGGTGGGCTATAGCCTTGGGGGGTGGGGCTGGCCAACTTCGTCCGCCGGACTCGGAATGGCGTGAGACTTTGCGAGGGGCCTCCGTGTGCAAAAAATAGGCCGCGGGCACAGCCGTGCCAAAAAATAACCGCCCGAAGGCCGGGGCGCCAAGTTCGTCCTGCGGAAAAAGGCCACAAAAACGGGTGGGCTATAGCCTTGGCGGGTGGGGCTGGCCGACTTCGTCCGCCGGACTCGGAATGGCGCGAGACTTTGCGAGGGGCCTCCGTGTACCAAAAATAGGCCGCGGGCACAGCCGTGCCAAAAAATAACCGCCCGAAGACCGGGGCGCCAAGTTCGTCCAGCGGAAAAATGGCCAAAAAACGGGTGGGCTATAGCCTTGGCGGGTGGGGCTGGCCGACTTCGTCCGCCGGACTCGGAATGGCGCGAGACTTTGCGAGGGGCCTCCGTGTGCCAAAAATAGACCGCGGGCACAGCCTTGCCAACAAATTACCGACCGAAGACCGGGGCGCCAAGTTCGTCCAGCGGAAAAATGGCCAAAAAACGGGTGGGCTATAGCCTTGGGGGGAGGGGCTGGCCGACTTCGTCCGCCGGACTCGGAATGGGGCGAGACTTTGCGAGTGGCCTCCGCGTGCTAAAATTGGGACGCGGCCACAGCCACGCCAAAAAAAAACCCCCCGAATTCCAGTGCGCAAAGTTAGTCCGGCGGAAAAATGGCCAAAAAACGGGTGGGCTATAGCCTTGGGGGTGGGGCTGGCCAACTTCGTCCGCCGGACTCGGAATGGCGCGAGACTTTGCGAGGGGCCTCCTGTGCCAAAAATAGGCCGCGGGCATAGCCGCGCCCAAAAATAACCGCCCGAAGTCCGGGGCGCTAAGTTCGTCCAGCGGAAAACGGGCACCACCCCGGGGGGGCTCTAGCCCTGGGGGGTGGGGTGGCCAACTTCGTCCGCCGGACTCGGAATGGCGCCACACTTTGCGAGGGGCCTCCGTGTGCCAAAAATAGGCCGCGGGCACAGCCGCGCCCAAAAATAACCGCCCGAAGGCCGGGGCGCCAAGTTCGTCCAGCGGAAAAATGGCCAAAAAACGGGTGGGCTAAAGCCTTGGGGGGAGGGGCTGGCCTACGTCGTCCGCCGGACTCGGAATGAGGCGAGACTTTACGAGCGGCCTCCACGTACAAAAAATAGGCCGCGGGCATAGCCGCGCCCAAAAATAACCGCCCGAAGGCCGCGGAGCCAAGTTCGTCCAGCTGAAAAATGGCCAAAAAACGGGTGGGCTATAGCCTTGGGGGGAGGGGCTGGCCAACTTCGTCCGCCGGACTCGGAATGGGACGAGACTTTGCGATCGGCCTCCGCGTGACAAAAATAGGCCTCGGACACAGCCGCGCCCAAAAATAACCGTCCGAAGGCCGGGGCGCCAAGTTTGTCCAGCGGAAAAATGGCCAAAAAACAGGTGGGCTATAGCCTTGGGGGGAGGGGCTGGCCAACTTCGTCCGCCGGACTCAGAATGGGGCGAGACTTTGCGAGTGGCCTCCACGTGCCAAAAATAGGCCGCGGGCACAGCCGCGCCCAAAAATAACCACCCGAAGGCCGGGGCGCCAAGTTCGTCCAGCGGAAAAATGGCCAAAAAACGGGTGGGCTATAGCCTTGGGGGGAGGGGCTGGCCAACTTCGTCCACCGGACTCGCAATGGGGCAAGACTTTGCGAGCAGCCTCCGTGTACCAAAAATAGGCCGCGGGCACAGCTGTACCCAAAAATAACAGCCCGAAGTTCGTCCAGCGGAAAAATGGCCAAAAAACGGGTGGGCTATAGCCTTGGGGGGAGGGGTTGGCCGACTTCGTCCGCCGGACTCGGAATGGGGCGAGACTTTGCGAGCGGCCTCCGCGTGCCAAAAATAGGCAGCGGACACAGCCGCGCCCAAAAATAACCGCCCGAAGGCCGGGGCGCCAAGTTCGTCCAGCAGAAAAATGGCCAAAAAACGGGAGGGCTATAGCCTTGGGGGGAGGGGCTGGCCAACTTCGTCCGCCGGACTCGCAATGGGGCGAGACTTTGCGAGCGGCCTCCGTGTGCCAAAAATAGGTCCCGGGCACAGCCGTACCCAAAAATAATTGCCCGAAAGCCGGGGCGCCAAGTTCGTCCAGCGGAAAAATGGCCAAAAAACGGGTGGGCTATAGCCTTGGGGGGAGGGGCTGTTCAACTTCGTCTGCCGGACTCGGAATGGGGCGAGACTTTGCGAGCGGCCTCCGTGTGCCAAAAATAGGCCGCGGACACATCCGCGCCCAAAAATAAACGCCCGAAGGTCGGGACGCCAAGTTCGTCCAGCGGAAAAATGGCCAAAAAACGGGTGGGCCATAGCCTTGGGGGGAGGGGCTGGCCAACTTCGTCCGACGGACTCGGAATGGGGCGAGACTTTGCGAGCGGCCTCCGCGTGCCAAAAATAGGACGCGGGCACAGGCGCGCCCAAAAATATCCTCCCGAAGGCCGGGGCGCCAAGTTCGTCCAGCGGAAAAAGGCCACAAAACCGGGTGGGCTATAGCCTTGGGGGGTGGGGCTGGCCAACTTCGTACGCCGGGCTCGGAATGGCGCGAGATTTTGTGAGGCGTCTCTGTGTGCCAAAAATAGGCCGCGGGCACAGCCGCGCCCAAAAATACCCGCCCGAAGGCCGGCGCGCCAAGTTCGTCCAGCTGAAAAAGGCCACAAAAACGAGTGGGCTATAGCCTTGGGGGGCGGGGCTGGCCAATTTCGTCCGCCGGACTCAGAATGGCGCGAGACTTTACGAGGCGACTCCGTGTGCCAAAAATAGGCCGCGGGCACAGCCGCGTCCAAAAATACCCGCCCGAAGGCCGGGGCGCCAAGTTCGTCCAGCGGAAAAAGGCCACAAAAACGGATGGGCTATAGCCTTGGGGGGTGGGGCTGGCCAATTTCGTCCACCGGACACGGAATGGCGCGAGACTTTGCGAGGCACCTCCGTGCACCAAAAATAGGCCGCGGGCACAGCCGCGCCCAAAAATACCCTCCCGAAGGCCGGGGCGCCAAGTTCGTCCAGCGGAAAAAGGCCACAAAAACGGGTGGGCTATAGCCTTGGGTGGTGGGGCTGGCCAACTTCGTCCGCCGGACTCGGAATCGCGCGAGACTTTGCGAGGCACCTCCGTGTGCCAAAAATAGGCTGCGGGCACAGCCACTCCCAAAAATACCCGCCCGAAGGCCAGGGCGCCATGTTCGTGCAGCGGAAAAAGGCCACAAAAACGGGTGGGCTATAGCCTTGGGGGGTGGGGCTGGCCAACTTCGTCCGCCGGACTCGGAATGGCGCGAGACTTTGCGAGGCGCCTCCGTGTGCCAAAAATAGGCTGCGGGCACAGCCGCTCCCAAAAATACCCGCCCGAAGGCCAGGGCGCCAAGTTCGTGCAGCGGAAAAAGGCCACAAAAACGGGTGGGCTATAGCCTTGGGGGGTGGGGCTGGCCAACTTCGTCCGCCGGACTCGGAATGGCGTGAGACTTTGCGAGGCGACTCCGTGTGCCAAAAATAGGCCGCGGGGTCAGCCGCGCCCAAAAATACCCGCCCGAAAGCCGGGGCGCCAAGTTCGTCCAGCGGAAAAAGGCCAAAAAAACGGGTGGGCTATTGCCTTGGGGGGTGGGGCTGGCCACCTTCGTCCGCCAAACTCGGAATGGCGCGAGACTTTGTGAGGCGACTCCGTGTGCCAAAAATAGGCCGCGGGCACAGCAGCGCTAGAAAATACCCGCCCGAAGGCCGGGGCGCCAAGTTCGTCCTGCGGAAAAAGGCCACAAAAACGGGTGGGCTATAGCCTTGGGGGGTGGGTCTGGCCGACTTCGTCCGCCGGACTCGGAATGGCGCGAGACTTTGCGAGGCGCCTCCGGGTGCCAAAAATAGGCCGCGGGCACAGCCACGCCCAAAAATAACTGCCCGAAGGCTGGGGCGCCATGTTCGTCCAGCGGAAAAAGGCGACAAAAACGGGTGGGCTATAGCCTTGGGGGATGGGGCTGGCCAACTTCGTCCGCCGGACTCGGAATTGTGCGACACTTTGCGAGGGGCCTCCATGTGCCAAAAATATGCCACGGACACAGCCACACCCAAAAATAACCGCCCAAGGCCGGGGCGCCAAGTTCGTCCAGCGGAAAAAGGTAAGAAAAACGGGTGGGCTATAGCCTTGGGGGGTGGGGCTGGCCAACTTCGTCCGCCGGACTCGGAATGGGGTGAGACTTTACGAGCGGCCTCTGGCTGCCAAAAATAGGCCGCGGGCACAGCCGCGCCCAAAAATAACCGCCCGAAGGCCGGGGCGCCAAGTTCGTCCAGCGGAAAAATGGCCAAAAAACGGGTGGGCTATAGCCTTGGGGGGAGGGGCTGGCCCACTTCGTCCGCCGGACTCGGAATGGGGCAAGACTTTGCGAGCGGCCTCCGTGTGCCAAAAATAGGCCATGGGCACAGCCGCGACCAAAAATAACCGTCCGAAAGCCGGGGCGCCGAGTTCGTCAAGCGGAAAAATGGCCAAAAAACGGGTGGGCTATAGCCTTGGGGGGAGAGGCTGGCCAACTTCGTCCGCCGGACTCGGAATGGGGCGAGACTTTGCGAGCGGCCTCCGCGTCCCAAAAATAGGCCGCGGTCACAGCCGCGCCCAAAAATACCCCCCCGAAGGCCGGGGCGCCAAGTTCGTCCAGCGGAAAAAGGCCACAAAAACGGGTGGTCTATAGCCTTGGGGGGTGGGGCTGGCCAACTTCCTCCGCCAGACTCGGAATGGTGAGAGACTTTGCGAGGCGCCTCCGTGTGCCAAAAATAGGCCGCGGGCACAGCCGCGCCCAAAAATACCCGCCTGAAGGCCGGGGCGCCAAGTTCGTCCAGCGGAAAAAGGCCACAAAAACGGGTGGGCTATAGCCTTGGGGGTTGGGGCTGGCCCACTTCGTCCGCCGGCCTCGGAATGGTGCGAGACTTTGCGAGTGGCCTCCGTGTGCCAAAAATAGGCCACGGGCACAGCCGCGCCCAAAAATAACCGCCCGAAGGCCGGGGCGCCAAGTTCGCCCAGCGGAAAAAGGCCACAAAAACGGGTGGGCTATACCCTCGGGGGGTGGGGCTGGCCCACTTCGTCCGCCGGACTCGGAATGGCGCGAGACTTTGCGAGGGGCCTCCGTGTGCCAAAAATAGGCCGTGGGCACAGCCGCGCCCAAAAATAATCTCCCGAAGGCCGGGGCGCCAAGCTCGTCCAGCGGAAAAAGGCCACAAAAACGGGTGGGCTATGGCCTTGGGGGGTGGGGCTGGCCAACTTCGTCCGCCGGACTCGGAATGGCGCGAGACTTTACGAGGGGCCTCCGTGTGCCAAAAATAGGCCGCGGACACAGGTGCGCCAAAAAATAACCGCCCGAAGGCCAGGGCGCCAAGTTCGTCCAGCGGAAAAAGGCCACAAAAACGGGTGGGCTATAGCCTTGGGGGGTGGGGCAGGCCAACTTCGTCCGCCAAACTCGGAATGGGGCGACACTTTGCGAGGGGCCTCCGTGTGCCAAAAATAGGCCGCGGGCACAGCCGCGCCCAAAAATACCCGCCCGAAGGCCGGGGCACCAAGTTCGTCCAGCGGAAAATGGCCACAAAAACGGGTGGGCTATAGCCTTGGGGGGTGGGGCTGGCCAACTTCGTCCGCCGGACTCGGAATGGCGCGAGAATTTGCGAGCGGCCTCCGTGTGCCAAAAATAGGCCGCGGGCACAGCCCCGCCCAAAAATACCCGCCCGAAGGCCGGGGCGCCAAGTTCGTCCTGCGGAAAACGGACACAAAAACGGGTGGGCTATAGCCTTTGGGGGTGGGGCTGGCCAACTTCGTCCGCCGGATTCGGAATGGCGCGAGACTTTGCGAGGCGCCTCCGTGTGCCAAAAATAGACCGCGGGCTCAGCCGCGCCCAAAAATACCCGCCCGAAGGCCGGGGCGCCAAGTTCGTCCAGCGGAAAATGGCCACAAAAACGGGTGGGCTATAGCCTTGGGAGGTGGGGCTGGCCAACTTCGTCCGCCGGACTCGGAATGGCTCGAGACTTTGCGAGGGGCCTCCATGTGCCAAAAATATGCCACGGGCACAGTCACGCCCAAAAATAACCGCCCAAGGCCGGGGCGCCAAGTTCGTCCAGCGGAAAAAGGTAAGAAAAACGGGTGGGCTATAGCCTTGGCGGGTGGGGCTGGCCAACTTCGTCCGCCGGACTCGGAATGGGGTGAGACTTTACGAGCGGCCTCCGGCTGCCAAAAATAGGCCGCGGGCACAGCCGCGCCCAAAAATAACCGCCCGAAGGCCGGGGCGCCAAGTTCGTCCAGCTGAAAAATGGCCAAAAAACGGGTGGGCTATAGCCTTGGGGGGAGGGGCTGGCCCACTTCGTCCGCCGGACTCGGAATGGGGCAAGACTTTGCGAGCGGCCTCCGTGTGCCAAAAATAGGACGTGGGCACAGCCGCGCCCAAAAATAAGCGTCCGAAAGCCGGGGCGCCAAGTTCGTCCAGCGGAAAAATGGCCAAAAAACGGGTGGGCTATAGCCTTGGGGGGAGAGGCTGGCCAACTTCGTCCGCCGGGCTCGGAATGGGGCGAGACTTTGCGAGCGGCCTCCACGTCCCAAAAATAGGCCGCGGGCACAGCCGCGCCCAAAAATACCTGCCCGAAGGCCGGGGCGCCAAGTTCGTCCAGCGGAAAAAGGCCACAAAAACGGGTGGGCTATAGCCTTGGGGGGTGGGGCTGGCCAACTTTGTCCCCCGGACTCGGAATGGCGCGAGACTTTGCGAGCGGCCTCCGTGTGCCAAAAATAGGCCGCGGGCACAGCCGCGCCCAAAAATACCCGCCCGAAGGCCGGGGCGCCAAATTCGTCCTGCGGAAAACGGACACAAAAACGGGTGGGCTATAGCCTTTGGGGGTGGGGCTGGCCAACTTCGTCCGCCGGACTCGGAATGGCGCGAGACTTTACGAGGCGCCTCCGTGTGCCAAAAATAGACCGCGGGCACAGCCGCGCCCAAAAATACCAGCCCGAAGGCCGGGGCGCCAAGTTCGTCCAGCGGAAAAAGGCCACAAAAACGGGTGGGCTATAGCCTTGGGGGGTGGGGCTGGCCAACTTCGTCCGCCGGACTCGGAATGGCGCGACACTTTGCGAGGGGCCTCCGTGTGCCAAAAATAGGCCGCGGGCACAGCCGCGCCCAAAAATACCCGCCCGAAGGCCGGGGCACCAAGTTCGTCCAGCGGAAAATGGCCACAAAAACGGGTGGGCTATAGCCTTGGGGGGTGGGGCTGGCCAACTTCGTCCGCCGGACTCGGAATGGCGCGAGAATTTGCGAGCGGCCTCCGTGTACCAAAAATAGGCCGCGGGCACAGCCGCGCCCAAAAATACCCGCCCGAAGGCCGGGGCGCCAAGTTCGTCCTGCGGAAAACGGACACAAAAACGGGTGGGCTATAGCCTTTGGGGGTGGGGCTGGCCAAATTCGTCCGCCGGATTCGGAATGGCGCGACACTTTGCGAGGCGCCTCCGTGTGCCAAAAATAGACCGCGGGCTCAGCCGCGCCCAAAAATACCCGCCCGAAGGCCGGGGCGCCAAGTTCGTCCAGCGGAAAATGGCCACAAAAACGGGTGGGCTATAGCCTTGGGGGGTGGGGCTGGCCAACTTCGTCCGCCGGACTCGGAATGGCGCGAGACTTTACGAGGCGCCTCCGTGTGCTAAAAATAGGCCGCGGGCACAGCCGCGCCCAAAAATACCCGCCCGAAGGCCGGGGCGCCAAGTTCGTCCAGCGGAAAAAGGCCCAAAAAACGGGTGGGCTATAGCCTTGGGGGGTGGGGCTGGCCCACTTCGTCCGCCGGGCTCGGAATGGCGCGAGACTTTGCGAGGCGCCTCCGTGTGCCAAAAATAGGCCGCGGGCACAGCCGGGCCAAAAAATATCCGGCCGAAGGCCCGGGCGCCAAGTTCGTCCAGCAGAAAATGGCCACAAAAACGGGTGGGCTATAGCCTTGGGGGGTGGGGCTGGCCCACTTCGTCGCCGGACTCGGAATGGCGCGAGACTTTGCGAGGCGCATCCGCGTGCCAAAAATAGGCCGCGGGCACAGCCACGCCCAAAAATACCCGCCCGAAGGCCGGGGCGCCAAGTTCATCCTGCGGGAAAAGGCCACAAAAACGGGTGGGCTATAGCCTTGGGGGGTGGGACTGGCCAACTTCGTCCGCCGGACTCGGAATGGCGCGAGACTTTGCGAGGCACCTCCGTGTGCCAAAAATAGGCCGCGGGCACAGCCACGCCCAAAAATACCTGCCCGAAGGCCGGGGCGCCATGTTCGTCCATTGGAAAAAGGCCACAAAAACGGGTGGGCTATAGCCTTGGGGTGTGGGGCTGGCCAACTTCGTCCGCCGGACTCGGAATGGCGCGAGACTTTGCGAGGCGCGTCCGTGTGCCAAAAACAGGCCGCGGCCACAGCCGCGCCCAAAAATACCCGCCCGAAGGCCGGGGTGCCAAGTTCGTCCAGCGGAAAATGGCCACAAAAACGGGTGGGCTATAGCCTTGGGGGGTGGGGCTGGCCAACTTCGTCCGCCGGACTCGGAATGGCGCGAGACTTTGCGAGACGCCTCCGTGTGCCAAAAATAGGCCGCGGACACAGCCGCGCCCAAAAATACCCGCCCGAAGGCCGGGGCGCCATTTTCGTCCAGCGGAAAAAGGCGACAAAAACGGGTGGGCTATAGCCTTGGGGGGTGGGGCTGGCCAACTTCGTCCGCCGGACTCGGAATGGCACGAGACTTTGCGAGGCGCCTCCGTGTGCCAAAAATAGGCCGCGGGCACAGCCGCGCCCAAAAATACCCGCCCGAAGGCCGGGGCGCCAAGTTCGTCCAGCGGAAAATGGCCACAAAAACAGGTGGGCTATAGCCTTGGGGGGTGGGGCTGCCCAACTCCGTCCGCCGGACTCGGAATGGTGCGAGACTTTGCGAGGCGCCTCCGTGTGGCAAAAATAGGCCGCGGGCACTGCCGCGCCCAAAAATACCCGCCCGAAGGCCGGGGCGCCAAGTTCGTCCAGCGGAAAAAGGCCACAAAAACGGGTGGGCTATAGCCTTGGGGGGTGGGGCTAGCCAACTTCGTCCGCCGGACTCGGAATGGTGCAAGACATTGCGAGGCACCTCCGTGTGCCAAAAATATGCCGCGGCCACAGCCGCGCCCAAAAATACCCGCTCGAAGGCCGGGGCGACAAGTTCGTCCAGCGGAAAAAGGCCACAAAAGCAGGTGGGCTATACCCTTGGGGGGTGGGGCTGGCCAACTTCGTCCGTCGGACTCGGAATGGCGTGCGACTTTGCGAGGCGCCTCCGTGTGACAAAAATAGGGCACGGGCACAGCCACGCCCAAAAACACCCGCCCGAAGGCCGGGGCGCCAAGTTCGTCCAGCGGAAAATGGACACAAAAATGGGTGGACTATAGCATTGGGGGGTGGGGCTGGCCAACTTCGTCCGCCGGACTCGGAATGGCGCGAGACTTTGCGAGGCGCCTCCGTGTGCCAAAAATAGGCCGCGGGCACAGCCGAGCCCAAAAATACCCACCCGAAGGCCGGGGCGCCAAGTTCGTCCAGTGGAAAAAGGCCACAAAAACGGGTGGGCTATAGCCTTGGGGGGTGGGGCTGGCCAACTTCGTCCGCGGACTCGGAATGGCGCGAGACTTTGCGAGGCGCGTCCGTGTGCCAAAAACAGGCCGCGGGCACAGCCGCGCCCAAAAATACCCGCCCGATGGCCGGGGCGCCAAGTTCGTCCAGCGGAAAAAGGCCACAAAAACGGGTGGGCTATAGCCTTGGGGGGTGGGGCTGGCCCACTTCGTCCGCCGGACTCGGAATGGCGCAAGACTTTGCGAGGCGCCTCCGTGTGCCAAAAATAGGCCGCGGGCACAGACGCGCCCAAAAATACCCGCCCGAAGGCCGGGGCGCCAAGTTCGTCCAGCGGAAAAAGGCCACAAAAACGGGTGGGCTATAGCCTTGGGGGGTGGGGCTGGCCAACTTCGTCCGCAGGACTCGGAATGGCGCGAGACTTTGCGAGGCGCCACCGTGTGCCAAAAATAGGCCGCGGGCACAGCCGCGTACAGAAATACCCACCCGAAGGCCGGGGCGCCAAGTTCGTCCAGCGGAAAATGGCCACAAAAACAGGTGGGCTATAGCCTTGGGGGGTGGGGCTGCCCAACTCCGTCCGCCGGACTCGGAATGGTGCGAGACTTTGCGAGGCGCCTCCGTGTGCCAAAAATAGGCCGCGGGCAGTGCCGCGCCCAAAAATACCCGCCGAAGGCCGGGGCGCCAAGTTCGTCCAGCGGAAAAAGGCCACAAAAACAGGTGGGCTATACCCTTGGGGGGTGGGGCTGGCCAACTTCGTCCTCCGGACTCGGAATGGCGCCAGACTTTGCGAGGCGCCTCCGTGTGCCAAAAATAGGCCGCGTGCGCAGCCGCATCCGAAAATACCCGCCCGAAGGCCGGGGCGCCAAGTTCGTCCAGCGGAAAAAGGCCACAAAAACGGGTGGGCTATAGCCTTGGGGGGTGGGGCTGGCCAACTTCGTCCGCCGGACTTGGAATGGCACGAGACTTTGCGAGGCACCTCCTTGTGCCAAAAAAAGGCCGCGGGCACAGCCGCGCCGAAAAATACCCCCCGAAGGCCGGGCCGCCCAGTTCGTCCAGCGGAAAATGGCCACAAAAACGGGTGGGCTATAGCCTTGGGGGGTGGGGCTGGCCAACTTCGTCCGCCGGACTCGGAATGGCGCGAGACTTTGCGAGGCGCCTCCGTGTGCCAAAAATAGGCCGCGTGCACAGCCGCGTCCAAAAATACCCGCCCGAAGGCCGGGGCGCCAAGTTCGTCCAGCGGAAAAAGGCCACAAAAACGGGTGGGCTATAGCCTTGGGGGGTGGGGCTGGCCAACTTCGTCCGCCGGACTTGGAATGGCACGAGACTTTGCGAGGCACCTCCTTGTGCCAAAAAAAGGCCGCGGGCACAGCCGCGCCGAAAAATACCCGCCGAAGGCCGGGCCGCCAAGTTCGTCCAGCGGAAAATGGCCACAAAAACGGGTGGGCTATAGCCTTGGGGGGTGGGGCTGGCCAACTTTGTCCCCCGGACTCGGAATGGCGCGAGACATTGCGAGGTGCCTCCGTGTGCCAAAAATAGGCCGCGGGCACAGCCGCGCCCAAAAATACACGCCCGAAGGCCGGGGCGCCAAGTTCGTCCTGCGGAAAACGGACACAAAAACGGGTGGGCTATAGCCTTTGGGGGTGGGGCTGGCCAACTTCGTCCGCCGGACTCGGAATGGCGCTAGACTTTGCGAGGTGCCTCCCCGTGCCAAAAATAGACCGCGGGCACAGCCGCGCCCAAAAATACCCGCCCGAAGGCCGGGGCGCCAAGTTCGTCCAGCGGAAAATGGCCACAAAAACGGGTGGGCTATAGCCTTGGGAGGTGGGGCTGGCCAACTTCGTCCGCCGGACTCGGAATGGCGTGAGACTTTGCGAGGCATCTCCGTGTGCCAAAAATAGGCCGCAGGCACAGCCACGCCCAAAAATACCCGCCCGAAGCCCGGGGCGCCAAGTTCGTCCAGCGGAAAAAGGCCACAAAAACGGGTGGGCTATAGCCTTGGGGGGTGGGGCTGGCCAACTTCGTCCGCAGGACTCGGAATGGCGCGAGACTTTGCGAGGCGCCACCGTGTGCCAAAAATAGGCCGCGGGCACAGCCGCGTACAGAAATACCCGCCCGAAGGCCGGGGCGCCAAGTTCGTCCAGCGGAAAATGGCCACAAAAACGGGTGGGCTATAGCCTTGGGGGGTGGGGCTGGCCAACTTCGTCCGCCGGTCTCAGAATAGTGCTAGACTTTGCGAGGCGCCTCCGTGTGCCAAAAATAGGCCGTGTGCACAGCCGCGTCCAAAAATACCCGCCCGAAGGCCGGGGCGCCAAGTTCGTCCAGCGGAAAAAGGCCACAAAAACGGGTGGGATATAGCCTTGGGGGGTGGGGCTGGCCAACTTCGTCCGCCGGACTTGGAATGGCACGAGACTTTGCGAGGCACCTCCTTGTGCCAAAAAAAGGCCGCGGGCACAGCCGCGCCGAAAAATACCTGCCGAAGGCCGGGCCGCCAAGTTCGTCCAGCGGAAAATGGCCACAAAAACGGGTGGGCTATAGCCTTGGGGGGTGGGGCTGGCCAACTTTGTCCCCCGGACTCGGAATGGCGCGAGACATTGCGAGGCACCTCCGTGTGCCAAAAATAGGCCGCGGGCACAGCCGCGCCCAAAAATACCCGCCCGAAGGCCGGGGCGCCAAGTTCGTCCAGCGGAAAATGGCCACAAAAACGGGTGGGCTATAGCCTTGGGTGGTGGGGCTGGCCAACTTCGTCCGCCGGACTCGGAATGGCGCGAGACTTTGCGAGGCGCCTACGTGTGCTAAAAATAGGCCGCGGGCACAGCCGCGCCCAAAAATACCCGCCAGAAGGCCGGGGCGCCAAGTTCGTCCAGCGGAAAAAGGCCCAAAAAACGGGTGGGCTATAGCCTTGGGGGGTGGGGCTGGCCCACTTCGTCCGCCGGGCTCGGAATGGCGCGAGACTTTGCGAGGCGCCTCCGTGTGCCAAAAATAGGCCGCGGGCACAGCCGGGCCCAAAAATATCCGGCAGAAGGCCCGGGCGCCAAGTTCGTCCAGCAGAAAATGGCCACAAAAACGGGTGGGCTATAGCCTTGGGGGGTGGGGCTGGCCCACTTCGTCCGCCGGACTCGGAATGGCGCGAGACTTTGCGAGGCGCATCCGCGTGCCAAAAATAGGCCGCGGGCACAGCCACGCCCAAAAATACCCGCCCGAAGGCCGGGGCGCCAAGTTCGTCCAGCGGAAAATGGCGACAAAAACGGGTGGGCTATAGCCTTGGGGGGTGGGGCTGGCCAACTTCGTCCGCCGGACTCGGAATGGCGCGAGACTTTGCGAGGCACCTCCGTGTGCCAAAAATAGGCCGCGGGCACAGCCACGCCCAAAAATACCTGCCCGAAGGCCGGGGCGCCATGTTCGTCCATTGGAAAAAGGCCACAAAAACGGGTGGGCTATAGCCTTGGGGTGTGGGGCTGGCCAACTTCGTCCGTCGGACTCGGAATGGCGCGAGACTTTGCGAGGCGCGTCCGTGTGCCAAAAACAGGCCGCGGCCACAGCCGCGCCCAAAAATACCCGCCCGAAGGCCGGGGTGCCAAGTTCGTCCAGCGGAAAATGGCCACAAAAACGGGTGGGCTATAGCCTTGGGGGGTGGGGCTGGCCAACTTCGTCCGCCGGACTCGGAATGGCGCGAGACTTTGCGAGGCGCCTCCGTGTGCCAAAAATAGGCCGCAGGCACAGCCACGCCCAAAAATACCCGCCCGAAGCCCGGGGCGCCAAGTTCGTCCAGCGGAAAAAGGCCACAAAAACGGGTGGGCTATAGCCTTGGGGGGTGGGGCTGGCCAACTTCGTCCGCAGGACTCGGAATGGCGCGAGACTTTGCGAGGCGCCACCGTGTGCCAAAAATAGGCCGCGGGCACAGCCGCGTACAGAAATACCCGCCCGAAGGCCGGGGCGCCAAGTTCGTCCAGCGGAAAATGGCCACAAAAACGGGTGGGCTATAGCCTTGGGGGGTGGGGCTGGCCAACTTCGTCCGCCGGACTCGGAATGGCGCAAGACTTTGCGAGGCGCCTCCGTATGCCAAAAATATGCCGCGGGCACAGCCGCGGCCAAAAATACCCGCCCGAAGGCCGGGGCGTCAAGTTCGTCCAGCGGAAAAAGGCCACAAAAACAGGTGGGCTATACCCTTGGGGGGTGGGGCTGGCCAACTTCGTCCGTCGGACTTGGAATGGCGTAAGACTTTAAGAGGCGCCTCCGTGTGCCAAAAATAGGCCGCGGGCACAGCCGGGCCCAAAAATACTCGCCCGAAGGCCGGGGCGCCAAGTTCGTCCAGTGGAAAAAGGCCACAAAAACGGGTGGGCTATAGCCTTGGGGGGTGGGGCTGGCGAACTTCGTCCGCCGGACTCGGAATAGCGCGAGACTTTGCGAGGCGCGTCCGTGTGCCAAAAACAGGCCGCGGGCACAGCCGCGCCCAAAAATACCCGCCCGAAGGCCGGGGCGCCAAGTTCGTCCAACGGAAAATGGCCACAAAAACGGGTGGGCTATAGCCTTGGGGGGTGGGGCTGGCCAACTTCGTCCGCCGGACTCGGAATGGCGCGAGACTTTGCGAGGCGCCTCCGCGTGCCAAAAATAGGCCGCGGACACAGCCGAGCCCAAAAATACCCGCCCGAAGGCCGGGGCGCCATGTTCGTCCAGCGGAAAAAAGGCGACAAAAACGGGTGGGCTATAGCCTTGGGGGGTGGGGCCGGCCCACTTCGTCCGCCGGACTCGGAATGGCGCGAGACTTTACGAGGAGCCTCCGTGTGTCAACAATAGGCCGCGGGCACAGCCGCGCCCAAAAACACCCGCCCGAAGGCCGGGGCGCCAAGTTCGTCCAGCGGAAAATGGACACAAAAATGGGTGGACTATAGCCTTGGGGGGTGGGGCTGGCCAACTTCGTCCGCCGGACTCGGAATGGCGCGAGACTTTGCGAGGCGCCTCCGTGTGCCAAAAATAGGCCGCGGGCACAGCCGCGCCCAAAAATACCAGCCCGATGGCCGGTGCGCCAAGTTCGTCTAGCGGAAAATGGCCACAAAAGCGGGTGGGCTATTGCCTTGGGGGTGCGGCTGGCCAACTCGTCCGCCGGACTCGGAATGGCGCGAGACTTTGCGAGGCGCCTCCGTGTGCCAAAAATAGGCCTTGGGCACAGCCGCGCCAAAAATACCCGCCCGAAGGCCGGGCGCCAAGTTCGTCCAGCGGAAAAAGGCCATAAAACGGGTGGGCTATAGCCTTGGGGGTGGGGCTGGCCAACCGTCCGCCGGACTCGGAATGGCGAGACTTTGCGAGGTGCCTCCGTGTGCCAAAAATAGGCCGCATGGGCACAGCCGCGCCTAAAAATACCCGCCCAAGGCCGGGCGCCAAGTTCGTCCAGCGGAAAATGGCCACAAAAACGGGTGGGCTATAGCCTTGGGGGGAGGGGCTGGCCAACTTCGTCCGCCGGACTCGGAATGGCTCGAGACTTTGCGAGGGGCTCCGTGGGCCAAAAATAGGCCGCGGGCACAGCCGCCCCCAAAAATACCCGCCCGAAGGCCGGGGCGCCATGTTCGTCCACTGGGAAAAGGCGACAAAAACGGGTGGACTATAGCCTTGGGGGGTGGGGCTGGCCAACTTCGTCCGCCGGACTCGGAATGGCGCGAGACTTTGCGAGGCGCCTCCGTGTGCCAAAAATAGGCCGCGGGCACAGCCGCGCCCAAAAATACCAGCCCGAAGGCCGGGGCGCCAAGTTCGTCCAGCGGAAAATGGCCACAAAAACGGGTGGGCTATTGCCTTGGGGGGTGCGGCTGGCCAACTTCGTCCGCCGGACTCAGAATGGCGCGAGACTTTGCGAGGCGCCTCCGTGTGCCAAAAATAGGCCGCGGGCACAGCCGCGCCCAAAAATACCCGCCCGAAGGCCGGGGCGCCAAGTTCGTCCAGCGGGAAAGGGCCACAAAGACGGGTGGGCTATAGCCGGGGGGGGTGGGGCTGGCCAACTTCGTCCGCCGGACTCGGAATGGCGAGACTTTGCGAGGTGCCTCCGTGTGCCACAAATTGGCCGAGGCACAGCCGCGCCTAAAAATACCCGCTTGAAGGCCGGGCGCCAAGTTCGTCCAGCGGAAAATGGCCACAAAAACGGGTGGGCTATAGCCTTGGGGGGTGGGGCTGGCCAACTTCGTCCGCCGGACTCGGAATGGCGCGAGACTTTACGAGGCACCTCCGTGTGCCAAAATTAGGCCGTGGGCACAGCCGGGCCCAAAAATACCCGCCCGAAGGCTGGGGCGCCAAGTTCGTCCAGTGGAAAAAGGCCACAAAAACGGGTGGGCTATAGCCTTGGGGGGTGGGGCTGGCCAACTTCATCCGCCGGACTCGGAATGGCGCGAGACTTTGCAAGGCGCCTTCGGGTGCCAAAAATAGGCCGCGGGCACAGCCGCGCCCAAAAATACCCGCCCGATGGCCGGGGCGCCAAGTTCGTCCAGCGGAAAATGGCCACAAAAACGGGTGGGCTATTGCCTTGGGGGGTGCGGCTGGCCAACTTCGTCCGCCGGACTCGGAATGGCGCGAGACTTTGCGAGGCACCTCCTTGTGCCAAAAAAAGGCCGCGGGCACAGCCGCGCCGAAAAATACCCGCCGAAGGCCGGGCCGCCAAGTTCGTCCAGCGGAAAATGGCCACAAAAACGGGTGGGCTATAGCCTTGGGGGGTGGGGCTGGCCAACTTTGTCCCCCGGACTCGGAATGGCGCGAGACATTGCGAGGCACCTCCGTGTGCCAAAAATAGGCCGCGGGCACAGCCGCGCCCAAAAATACACGCCCGAAGGCCGGGGCGCCAAGTTCGTCCTGCGGAAAACGGACACAAAAACGGGTGGGCTATAGCCTTTGGGGGTGGGGCTGGCCAACTTCGTCCGCCGGACTCGGAATGGCGCTAGACTTTGCGAGGTGCCTCCCCGTGCCAAAAATAGACCGCGGGCACAGCCGCGCCCAAAAATACCCGCCCGAAGGCCGGGGCGCCAAGTTCGTCCAGCGGAAAATGGCCACAAAAACGGGTGGGCTATAGCGTTGGGAGGTGGGGCTGGCCAACTTCATCCGCCGGACTCGGAATGGCGTGAGACTTTGCGAGGCGTCTCCGTGTGCCAAAAATAGGCCGCATGCACAGCTACGCCCAAAAATACCCGCCCGAAGCCCGGGGCGCCAAGTTCGTCCAGCGGAAAAAGGCCACAAAAACGGGTGGGCTATAGCCTTGGGGGGTGGGGCTGGCCAACTTCGTCCGCCGGACTCGGAATGGCGCGAGACTTTGCGAGGCGCCACCGTGTGCCAAAAATAGGCCGCGGGCACAGCCGCGCACAAAAATACCCGCCCGAAGGCCGGGGCGCCAAGTTCGTCCAGCGGAAAATGGCCACAAAAACGGGTGGGCTATAGCCTTGGGGGGTGGGGCTGGCCAACTTCGTCCGCCGGACTCGGAATAGTGCTAGACATTGCGAGGCGCCTCCGTGTGCCAAAAATAGGCAGCGGGCACAGCCGCGCCCAAAAATACACGCCCGAAGGCCGGGGCGCCAAGTTCGTCCAACGGAAAATGGCCACAAAAACGGGTGGGCTATAGCCTTGGGGGGTGGGGCTGGCCAACTTCGTCCGCCGGACTCGGAATGGCGCGAGACTTTGCGAGGCGCCTCCGCGTGCCAAAAATAGGCCGCGGACACAGCCGAGCCCAAAAATACCCGCCCGAAGGCCGGGGCGCCATGTTCGTCCAGCGGAAAAAAGGCGACAAAAACGGGTGGGCTATAGCCTTGGGGGGTGGGGCCGGCCCACTTCGTCCGCCGGACTCGGAATGGCGCGAGACTTTACGAGGAGCCTCCGTGTGCCAACAATAGGCCGCGGGCACAGCCGCGCCCAAAAACACCCGCCCGAAGGCCGGGGCGCCAAGTTCGTCCAGCGGAAAATGGACACAAAAATGGGTGGACTATAGCCTTGGGGGGTGGGGCTGGCCAACTTCGTCCGCCGGACTCGGAATGGCGCGAGACTTTGCGAGGCGCCATCGTGTGCCAAAAATAGGCCGCGGGCACAGCCGCGCCCAAAAATACCAGCCCGAAGGCCGGGGCGCCAAGTTCGTCTAGCGGAAAATGGCCACAAAAACGGGTGGGCTATTGCCTTGGGGGGTGCGGCTGGCCAACTTCGTCCGCCGGACTCGGAATGGCGCGAGACTTTGCGAGGCGCCTCCGTGTGCCAAAAATAGGCCGCGGGCACAGCCGCGCCCAAAAATACCCGCCCGAAGGCCGGGGCGCCAAGTTCGTCCAGCGGAAAAAGGCCATAAAAACGGGTGGGCTATAGCCTTGGGGGGTGGGGCTGGCCAACTTCGTCCGCCGGACTCGGAATGGCGAGACTTTGCGAGGTGCCTCCGTGTGCCAAAAATAGGCCGCGGGCACAGCCGCGCCCAAAAATACCCGCCCGAAGGCCGGGGCGCCAAGTTCGTCCAGCGGAAAATGGCCACAAAAACGGGTGGGCTATAGCCTTGGGGGGAGGGGCTGGCCAACTTCATCCGCCGGAGTCGGAATGGCTCGAGACTTTGCGAGGGGCTCCGTGGGCCAAAAATAGGCCGCGGGCACAGCCGCCCCCAAAAATACCCGCCCGAAGGCCGGGGCGCCATGTTCGTCCACTGGGAAAAGGCGACAAAAACGGGTGGGCTATAGCCTTGGGGGGTGGGGCTGGCCAACTTCGTCCGCCGGACTCGGAATGGCGCGAGACTTTGCGAGGAGCCTCCGTGTGCCAAAAATAGGCCGCGGGCACAGCCGCGCCCAAAAACACCCGCCCGAAGGCCGGGGCGCCAAGTTCGTCCAGCGGAAAATGGACACAAAAATGGGTGGACTATAGCCTTGGGGGGTGGGGCTGGCCAACTTCGTCCGCCGGACTCGGAATGGCGCGAGACTTTGCGAGGCGCCTCCGTGTGCCAAAAATAGGCCGCGGGCACAGCCGCGCCCAAAAATACCAGCCCGAAGGCCGGGGCGCCAAGTTCGTCCAGCGGAAAATGGCCACAAAAACGGGTGGGCTATTGCCTTGGGGGGTGCGGCTGGCCAACTTCGTCCGCCGGACTCAGAATGGCGCGAGACTTTGCGAGGCGCCTCCGTGTGCCAAAAATAGGCCGCGGGCACAGCCGCGCCCAAAAATACCCGCCCGAAGGCCGGGGCGCCAAGTTCGTCCAGCGGAAAAAGGCCACAAAAACGGGTGGGCTATAGCCTTGGGGGGTGGGGCTGGCCAACTTCGTCCGCCGGACTCGGAATGGCGAGACTTTGCGAGGTGCCTCCGTGTGCCAAAAATTGGCCGCGGGCACAGCCGCGCCCAAAAATACCCGCCCGAAGGCCGGGGCGCCAAGTTCGTCCAGCGGAAAATGGCCACAAAAACGGGTGGGCTATAGCCTTGGGGGGTGGGGCTGGCCAACTTCGTCCGCCGGACTCGGAATGGCGCGAGACTTTACGAGGCACCTCCGTGTGCCAAAATTAGGCCGTGGGCACAGCCGGGCCCAAAAATCCCCGCCCGAAGGCCGGGGCGCCAAGTTCGTCCAGTGGAAAAAGGCCACAAAAACGGGTGGGCTATAGCCTTGGGGGGTGGGGCTGGCCAACTTCATCCGCCGGACTCGGAATGGCGCGAGACTTTGCAAGGCGCCTTCGGGTGCCAAAAATAGGCCGCGGGCACAGCCGCGCCCAAAAATACCCGCCCGATGGCCGGGGCGCCAAGTTCGTCCAGCGGAAAATGGCCACAAAAACGGGTGGGCTATTGCCTTGGGGGGTGCGGCTGGCCAACTTCGTCCGCCGGACTCGGAATGGCGCGAGACTTTGCGAGGCACCTCCTTGTGCCAAAAAAAGGCCGCGGGCACAGCCGCGCCGAAAAATACCCGCCGAAGGCCGGGCCGCCAAGTTCGTCCAGCGTAAAATGGCCACAAAAACGGGTGGGCTATAGCCTTGGGGGGTGGGGCTGGCCAACTTTGTCCCCCGGACTCGGAATGGCGCGAGACATTGCGAGGCACCTCCGTGTGCCAAAAATAGGCCGCGGGCACAGCCGCGCCCAAAAATACACGCCCGAAGGCCGGGGCGCCAAGTCTGTCCCATGGAAAACGGACACAAAAACGGGTGGGCTATAGCCTTTGGGGGTGGGGCTGGCCAACTTCGTCCGCCGGACTCGGAATGGCGCTAGACTTTGTGAGGTGCCTCCCCGTGCCAAAAATAGACCGCGGGCACAGCCGCGCCCAAAAATACCCGCCCGAAGGCCGGGGCGCCAAGTTCGTCCAGCGGAAAATGGCCACAAAAACGGGTGGGCTATTGCCTTGGGGGGTGCGGCTGGCCAACTTCGTCCGCCGGACTCAGAATGGCGCGAGACTTTGCGAGGCGCCTCCGTGTGCCAAAAATAGGCCGCGGGCACAGCCGCGCCCAAAAACACCCGCCCGAAGGCCGGGGCGCCAAGTTCGTCCAGCGGAAAATGGACACAAAAATGGGTGGACTATAGCCTTGGGGGGTGGGGCTGGCCAACTTCGTCCGCCGGATTCGGAATGGCGCGAGACTTTGCGAGGCGCCTCCGTGTGCCAAAAATAGGCCGCGGGCACAGCCGCGCCCAAAAATACCAGCCCGAAGGCCGGGGCGCCAAGTTCGTCCAGCGGAAAATGGCCACAAAAACGGGTGGGCTATTGCCTTGGGGGGTGCGGCTGGGCAACTTCGTCCGCCGGACTCAGAATGGCGCGAGACTTTGCGAGGCGCCTCCGTGTGCCAAAAATAGGCCGCGGACACAGCCGCACCCAAAAATACCCACCCGAAGGCCGGGGCGCCAAGTTCGTCCAGTGGAAAAAGGCCACAAAAACGGGTGGGCTATAGCCTTGGGGGGTGTGGCTGGCCAACTTCGTCCACCGGACTCGGAATGGCGCGAGACTTTGCGATGCGCCTCCGTGTGACAAAAATAGGCCGTGGTCACAGCCGCGCCCAAAAATACCCGCCCGAAGGCCGGGGCGCCAAGTTCGTCCAGCGGAAAAAGGCCACAAAAACGGGTGGGCTATAGCCTTGGGGGGTGGCGCTGGCCAACTTCGTCCGCGGGACTCGGAATGGCGCGATACTTTGCGAGGCGCCTCCGTGTGCCAAAAATAGGCCGTGGGCACAGCCGCGCCCAAAAATACCCGCCCCAAGGCCGGGGCGCCAAGTTCGTCCAGCGGAAAAAGGCCACAAAATCGGGTGGGCTATAGCCTTGGGGAATGCGCTGGCCAACTTCGTCCGCCGGACTCGGAATGGCGCGAGACTTTACGAGGCACCTCCCTGTGACAAAAATAGGCCGCGGGCATAGCCGTACCCAAAAATACCCGCCCGAAGGTTGGGGCGCCAAGTTCGTCCAGCGGAAAATGGCCACAAAAACGGGTGGACTATAGCCTTGGGGGGTGGGGCTGGCCAACTTCGTCCGCCGGACTCGGAATGGCGCGAGACTTTGCGAGGCACCTCCGTGTGCCAAAAATAGACCGCGTGCACGGCCGCGCCCAAAAATACCCACCCAAAGGCCGGGGCGCCAAGTTCGTCCAGTGGAAAAAGGCCACAAAAACGGGTGGGCTATAGCCTTGGGGGTTGGGGCTGGCCAACTTCGTCCGCCGGACTCGGAATGACGCGAGACTTTGCGAGGCGCCTCCGTGTACCAAAAATAGGCTGCGGGCACAGCCGCGCCCAAAAATACCCGCCCGAAGGCCGGGGCGCCAAGTTCGTCCAGCGGAAAAAGGCCACAAAAACGGGTGGGCTATAGCCTTGGGGGGCGGCGCTGGCCAACTTCGTCCGCCGGACTCGGAATGGCGCGAGACTTTACGAGGCGCCTCCGTGTGACAAAAATAGGCCGCGGGCATAGCCGCACCCAAAAATACCCGCCCGAAGGTTGGGGCGCCAAGTTCGTCCAGCGGAAAATGGCCACAAAAACGGGTGGACTATAGCCTTGAGGGGTGGGGCTGGCCAACTTAGTCCGCCGGACTCGGAATGGCGCGAGACTTTGCGAGGCACCTCCGTGTGCCAAAAATAGGCCGTGGGCACAGCCGGGCCCAAAAATACCCGCCCGAAGGCCGGGGCGCCAAGTTCGTCCAGTGGAAAAAGGCCACAAAAACGGGTGGGCTATAGCCTTGGGGGGTGGGGCTGGCCAACTTCATCCGCCGGACTCGGAATGGCGCGAGACTTTGCGAGGCGCCTCCGTGTGCCAAAAATAGGCCGCGGGCGCAGCCGCGCCCAAAAATACCCGCCCGAAGGCCGGGGCGCCAAGTTCGTCCAGCGGGAAAAGGCCACAAAAACGGGTGGGCTATAGCCTTGGGGGGTGGGGCTGGCCAACTTCGTCCGCCGGACTCGGAATGGCGCGAGATTTTACGAGGCACCTCCGTGTGACAAAAATAGGCTGCGGGCAAAGCCGTACCCAAAAATACCCGCCCGAAGGCTGGGCCGCCAAGTTCGTCCAGCGGAAAATGGCCACAAAAACGGCTGGACTATAGCCTTCGGGGGTGGGGCTGGCCCACTTCGTCCGCCGGACTCGGAATGGCGCGAGACTTTGCGAGGCACCTCCGTGTGCCAAAAATAGACCGCGGGCACAGCCGCGCCCAAAAATACCCGCCCGAAGGCCGGGGCGCCAAGTTCGTCCAGCGGAAAAAGGCCACAAAAACGGGTGGGCTATAGCCTTGGGGGTTGGGGCTGGCCAACTTCGTCCGCCGGACTCGGAATGACGTGAGACTTTGCGAGGCGCCTCCGTGTGCCAAAAATAGGCTGCGGGCACAGCCGCGCCCAAAAATACCCGCCCGAAGGCCGGGGCGCCAAGTTCGTCCAGCGGAAAAAGGCCACAAAAACGGGTGGGCTATAGCCTTGGGGGGGTGGCGCTGGCCAACTTCGTCCGCCGGACTCGGAATGGCGCGAGACTTTACGAGGCGCCTCCGTGTGACAAAAATAGGCCGCGGGCATAGCCGCACCCCAAAATACCCGCCCGAAGGTTGGGGCGCCAAGTTCGTCCAGCGGAAAATGGCCACAAAAACGGGTGGACTATAGCCTTGAGGGGTGGGGCTGGCCAACTTAGTCCGCCGGACTCGGAATGGCGCGAGACTTTGCGAGGCACCTCCGTGTGCCAAAAAATAGGCCGTGGGCACAGCCGGACCCAAAAATACCCGCCCGAAGGCCGGGGCGCCAAGTTCGTCCAGTGGAAAAAGGCCACAAAAACGGGTGGGCTATAGCCTTGGGGGGTGGGGCTGGCCAACTTCATCCGCCGGACTCGGAATGGCGCGAGACTGTGCGAGGCGCCTCCCTGTGCCAAAAATAGGCCGCGGGCGCAGCCGCGCCCAAAAATACCCGCCCGAAGGCCGGGGCGCCAAGTTCGTCCAGCGGGAAAAGGCCACAAAAACGGGTGGGCTATAGCCTTGGGGGGTGGGGCTGGCCAACTTCGTCCGCCGGACTCGGAATGGCGCGAGACTTTACGAGGCGCCTCCGTGTGACAAAAATAGGCTGCGGGCGAAGCCGCACCCAAAAATACCCGCCCGAAGGCTGGGCCGCCAAGTTCGTCCAGCGGAAAATGGCCACAAAAACGGCTGGACTATAGCCTTCGGGGGTGGGGCTGGCCCACTTCGTCCGCCGGACTCGGAATGGCGCGAGACTTTGCGAGGCACCTCCGTGTGCCAAAAATAGACCGCGGGCACAGCCGCGCCCAAAAATACCCGCCCGAAGGCCGGGGCGCCAAGTTCGTCCAGCGGAAAATGGCCACAAAAACGGGTGGGCTATAGCCTTGGGGGGTGTGGCTGGCCCACTTCGTCCGCCGGACTCGGAATGGCTCGAGATTTTGCGAGGCGCCTCCGTGGGCCAAAAATAGGCCGCGGGCACAGCCGCGCCCAAAAATACCCGCCCGAAGGCCGGGGCGCCAAGTTCGTCCAGCGGAAAATGGCCACAAAAACGGGTGGGCTATAGCCTTGGGGGGTGCGGCTGGCCAACTTCGTCCGCCGGACTCGAAATGGCGCGAGACTTTGCGAGGCACCTCCGTGTGCCAAAAATAGGCCGCGGGAACAGCCGTGCCCAAGAGTACCCGCCTGAAGGCCGGGGCGCCATGTTCGTCCAGCGGAAAATGGCCACAAAAACGGGTGGGCTATAGCCTTGGGGGGTGGGGCTGGCCAACTTCGTCCGCCGGACTCGGAATGGCGCGAGACTTTTCGAGGCGCCTCCGTGTACCAAAAATAGGCCGCGGGCACAGCCGCGCCCAAAAATACCCGCCCGAAGGCCGGGGCACCAGGTTCGTCCAGCGGAAAAAGGCCACAAAAACGGGTGGGCTATAGCCTTGAAGTGCAGCTGGCCAACCGTCCGCCCGGACTCGGAATGGCGCGAGACTTTGCGAGCGGCCACCGTGTGTCAAAAATAGGCCCAGGCACAGCCGCGCCCAAAATAACCGCCCGAAGGCCGGGCGCCCAGTTCCTCCTGCGGAAAAAGGCCACAAAAGCGGGTGGGCTATAGCCTTGGGGGTGGGGCAGGCCAACCGTCCGCCCGGACTCGGAATGGCGCGAGACTTTGCGGCGGCGTCCGTGAGCCAAAAATAGGGCCCGGGCACAGCCGCGTCAAAGATAACCGCCCGAAGGCGGGCGCCATGTTCGTCCAGCGGAAAAAGGCCCAAAACGGGTGGGCTATAGCCTTGGGGGTGGGGCTGGCCAGCAAATCCGCCCGGTCTCGGAATGGCGCGAGACTTTGCGAGCGGCCACCGTGTGTCATAAATAGGCCCCGGGCACAGCCGCGCCCAAAAATAACCGCCCGAAGGCCGGGGCGCCCAGTTCGTCCAGCGGAAAGAGGCCACAAAAACGGGTGGGCTATAGCCTTGCGGGGTGGGGCTGGCCAGCTTCGTCCGCCGGACTCGGAATGGCGCGAGAATTTGCGAGGCACGTCCGTGTGCCAAAAATAGGCCGCGGGCACAGCCGTGTCCAAAAATAACCGCCCGAAGGCCGGGGCGCCAAGTTCGTCCAGCGGAAAAAGGCCACAAAAACGGGTGGGCTATAGTCTTAGGGGTGGGGCTGGCCAACTTCGTCCGCCGGACTCGGAATGGCGCGAGACTTTGCGAGCGGCCTCCGTGTGCCAAAAATAGGCCCCGGACACAGCCGCGCCCAAAAATAACCGCCCGAAGGCGGGGCGCCAAGTTTGTCAAGCGGAAAAAGGCCACAAAAACGGGTGGGCTATAGCCTTGGGAGGGTGGGGCTGGCCCACTTCGTCCGCCGGACTCGGAATGGCGCGAGACTTTGCGAGCGGCCTCCGTGTGCTAAAAATAGGTCCCGGGCACAGCCGCGCACAAAATTAACCGCCCGAAGGCCGGGGCACCAAGTTCGTCCAGCGGAAAAAGGCCACAAAAACGGGTGGGCTATAGCCTTGGGGGGTGGGACTGGCCCACTTCGTCCGCCGGACTCGGAATGGCGCGAGATTTTGCGATCGGCCTCCGTGTGCCAAAAATAGGCCGCGGGCACAGCCGCGCCCAAAAATAACCGCCCGAAGGCCGGGGCGCCAAGTTCGTCCAGTGGAAAAAGGCCACAAAAACGGGTGGGCTATAGTCTTAGGGGTGGGGCTGGCCCACTTCGTCCGCCGGACTCGGAATGGCGCCAGACTTTGCGAGCGGCCTCCGTGTGCCAAAAATAGGCCCCGGGCACAGCCGCGCCCAAAAATAACAGCCTAAAGGCGGGGCGCCAAGTTTGTCCAGCGGAAAAAGGCCACAAAAACGGGTGGGCTATAGCCTTGGGAGGGTGGGGCAGGCCCACTTCGTCCGCCGGACTCGGAATGGCGCGAGACTTTGCGAGCGGCCTCCGTGTGCAAAAAATAGGCCCCGGGCACAGCCGCACCCAAAAATAACCGCCCGAAGGCCGGGGCGCCAAGTTCGTCCAGCGGAAAAAGGCCACAAAAACGGGTGGGCTATAGCCTTGGGGGGTGGGGCTGGCCGGCCGTCCGTCCCCGGACTCGGAAGGGCGCGAGACTTTGCGAGCGGCCTCCGTGTGCCAAAAATAGGCCCCGGGCACAGCCGCTCCCAAAAATAACCGCCCGAAGTCTGGGGCGCCAAGTTCGTCCAACGGAAAAAGGCCATAAAAACGGGGTGGCTATAGCCTTCGGGGGTGGGGCTGGTCAACTTCGTCCGCCAGACTCGGAATGGCACGAGACTTTGCGAGCGGCCTCCGTGTGCCAAAAATAGGCCCCGGGCACAGCCGCGCCCAAAAATAACCGCCCGAAGGCCGGGGCGCCAAGTTCGTCCAGCGGAAAAAGGCCACAAAAACGGGTGGGCTATAGTCTTAGGGGTGGGGCTGGCCAACTTCGTCCGCCGGACTCGGAATGGCGCGAGACTTTGCGAGCGGCCTCCGTGTGCCAAAAAGAGGCCCCGGACACAGCCGCGCCGAAAAATAACCGCCCGAAGGCGGGGCGCCAAGTTTGTCAAGCGGAAAAAGGCCACAAAAACGGGTGGGCTATAGCCTTGGGAGGGTGGGGCTGGCCCACTTCGTCCGCCGGACTCGGAATGGCGCGAGACTTTGCGAGCGGCCTCCGTGTGCCAAAAATAGGCCCCGGGCACAGCCGCGCACAAAATTAACCGCCCGAAGGCCGGGGCACCAAGTTCGTCCAGCGGAAAAAGGCCACAAAAACGGGTGGGCTATAGCCTTGGGGTGGGGCTGGCCCACTTCGTCCCCGGACTCGGAATGGCGCGAGATTTTGCGAGCGGCCTCCGTGGTGCCAAAAATAGGCGCGGCCACAGCCGCGCCAAAAATAACCGCCCGAAGGCCGGGCGCCAAGTTCGTCCAGCGGAAAAAGGCCACAAAAACGGGTGGGCTATAGTCTTAGGGTGGGGCTGGCCCACTTCGTCCGCCCGGACTCGGAATGGCGCGAGACTTTGCGAGCGGCCTCCGTGTGCCAAAAAATAGGCCCCGGCACAGCCGCGCCTAAAAATAACCGCCCAAAGGCAGGGCGCCAAGTTTGTCCAGCGGAAAAGGCCACAAAACGGGTGGGCTATAGCCTTGGGAGGGTGGGGCAGGCCCACTTCGTCCGCCGGACTCGGAATGGCGCGAGACTTTGCGAGCGGCCTCCGTGTGCAAAAACTAGGCCCCGGGCACAGCCGCACCCAAAAATAACCGCCCGAAGGCCGGGGCGCCAAGTTCGTCCAGCGGAAAAAGGCCACAAAAACGGGTGGGCTATAACCTTGGGGGGTGGGGCTGGCCAGCTTCGTCCGCCGGACTCGGAATGGCGCGAGACTTTGCGAGCGGCCTCCGTGTGCCAAAAATAGGCCCCGGGCACAGCCGCTCCCAAAAATAACCGCCCGAAGGCCGGGGCGCCAAGTTCGTCCAACGGAAAAAGGCCATAAAAACGGGGTGGCTATAGCCTTCGGGGGTGGGGCTGGTCAACTTCGTCCGCCGGACTCGGAATGGCACGAGACTTTGCGAGCGGCCTCCGTGTGCCAAAAATAGGCCCCGGGCAAAGCCGCGCCCAAAATTAACCGCCCGAAGGCCGGGGCACCAAGTTCGTCCAGCGGAAAAAGGCCACAAAAACGGGTGGGCTATAGCCTTGGGGGGTGGGGCTGGCCCACTTCGTCCGCCGGACTCGGAATGGCGCGAGATTTTGCGAGCGGCCTCCGTGTGCCAAAAATAGGCCGCGGCCACAGCCGCGCCCAAAAATAACCGCCCGAAGGCCGGGGCGCCAAGTTCGTCCAGCGGAAAAAGGCCACAAAAACGGGTGGGCTATAGTCTTAGGGGTGGGCTGGCCCACTGTCCGCTCGGACTCGGGAATGGCGCGAGACTTTTCGAGCGGCCTCCGTGTGCCAAAAATAGGCCCGGGCACAGCGCGCGCAAAAATAACCGCCCAAAGGCAGGGCGCCAAGTTTGTCCAGCGGAAAAGGCCACAAAAGCGGGTGGGCTATAGCCTTGGGAGGGTGGGGCAGGCCCACTTCGTCCGCCGGACTCGGAATGGCGCGAGACTTTGCGAGCGGCCTCCGTGTGCAAAAACTAGGCCCGGGCACAGCCGCACCTAAAATAACCGCCCGAAGGCCGGGCGCCAAGTTCGTCCAGCGGAAAAAGGCCACAAAAACGGGTGGGCTATAACCTTGGGGGTGGGGCTGGCCAACCGTCCGCCGGACTCGGAATGGCGCGAGACTTTGCGAGCGGCCTCCGTGTGCCAAAAATAGGCCCGGGCACAGCCGCTCCCAAAAATAACCGCCCGAAGGCCGGGCGCCAAGTTTCGTCCAACGGAAAAAGGCCATAAAAACGGGTGGCTATAGCCTCGGGGTGGGGCTGGCCAAGTTCGTCCGCCGGACTCGGAATGGCCCGAGACTTGGCGTTGGTCCTCCGTGTGCCAAAAATAGGCCCCGGGCACAGCCGCGCCCAAAATTAACCGCCCGAAGGCCGGGGCACCAAGTTCGTCCAGCGGAAAAAGGCCACAAAAACGGGTGGGCTATAGCCTTGGGGGGTGGGGCTGGCCCACTTCGTCCGCCGGACTCGGAATGGCGCGAGATTTTGCGAGCGGCCTCCGTGTGCCAAAAATAGGCCGCGGCCACAGCCGCGCCCAAAAATAACCGCCCGAAGGCCGGGGCGCCAAGTTCGTCCAGCGGAAAAAGGCCACAAAAACGGGTGGGCTATAGTCTTAGGGGTGGGGCTGGCCCACTTCGTCCGCCGGACTCGGAATGGCGCGAGACTTTGCGAGCGGCCTCCGTGTGCCAAAAATAGGCCCCGGGCACAGCCGCGCCCAAAAATAACCGCCCAAAGGCAGGGCGCCAAGTTTGTCCAGCGGAAAAAGGCCACAAAAACGGGTGGGCTATAGCCTTGGGAGGGTGGGGCAGGCCCACTTCGTCCGCCGGACTCGGAATGGCGCGAGACTTTGCGAGCGGCCTCCGTGTGCAAAAACTAGGCCCCGGGCACAGCCGCACCCAAAAATAACCGCCCGAAGGCCGGGGCGCCAAGTTCGTCCAGCGGAAAAAGGCCACAAAAACGGGTGGGCTATAGTCTTAGGGGTGGGGCTGGCCCACTTCGTCCGCCGGACTCGGAATGGCGCGAGACTTTGCGAGCGGCCTCCGTGTGCCAAAAATAGGCCCCGGGCACAGCCGCGCCCAAAAATAACCGCCCAAAGGCAGGGCGCCAAGTTTGTCCAGCGGAAAAAGGCCACAAAAACGGGTGGGCTATAGCCTTGGGAGGGTGGGGCAGGCCCACTTCGTCCGCCGGACTCGGAATGGCGCGAGACTTTGCGAGCGGCCTCCGTGTGCAAAAACTAGGCCCCGGGCACAGCCGCACCCAAAAATAACCGCCCGAAGGCCGGGGCGCCAAGTTCGTCCAGCGGAAAAAGGCCACAAAAACGGGTGGGCTATAACCTTGGGGGGTGGGGCTGGCCAGCTTCGTCCGCCGGACTCGGAATGGCGCGAGACTTTGCGAGCGGCCTCCGTGTGCCAAAAATAGGCCCCGGGCACAGCCGCTCCCAAAAATAACCGCCCGAAGGCCGGGGCGCCAAGTTCGTCCAACGGAAAAAGGCCATAAAAACGGGGTGGCTATAGCCTTCGGGGGTGGGGCTGGTCAACTTCGTCCGCCGGACTCGGAATGGCACGAGACTTTGCGAGCGGCCTCCGTGTGACAAAAATAGGCCCCGGGCACAGCCGCGCCCAAAAATAACCGCCCGAAGGCCGGGGCGCCAAGTTCGTCCAGCGGAAAAAGGCCACAAAAACGGGTGGGCTATAGTCTTAGGGGTGGGGTTGGCCAACTTCGTCCGCCGGACTCGGAATGGCGCGAGACTTTGCGAGCGGCCTCCGTGTGCCAAAAATAGGCCCCGGCCACAGCCGCGCCAAAAAATAAGCGCCCGAAGGCCCGGGCGCCAAGTTCGTCCAGCGGAAAAAGGCCACAAAAACGGGTGGGTTATCGCCTTGGGGGGTGGGGCTGGCCAACTTCGTCCGCCGGACTCGGAATGGCGCGAGACTTTACGAGCGGCCTCCGTGTGCCAAAAATAGTCCCCAGGCACAGCCGCGCACAAAATTAACCGCCCGAAGGCCGGGGCGCCAAGTTCGTCCAGCGGAAAAAGGCCACAAAAACGGGTGGGCTATAGCCTTGGGGGGTGGGGATGGCCCACTTCGTCCGCCGGACTCGGAATGGCGCGAGACTTTGTGAGCGGCCTCCGTGTACCAAAAATAGGCCCCGGGCACAGCCGCGCCCAAAAATAACCGCCCGAAGGCCGGGGCGCCAACTTCGTCCAGCGGAAAAAGGCCACAAAAACGGGTGGGCTATAGCCTTGGGGGGTGGGGCTGGCCAGCTTCGTCCGCCGGACTCGGAATGGCGCGAGACTGTGCGAGCGGCCTCCGTGTGCCAAAAAAAGGCACCGGGCACAGCCGCGCCCAAAAATAACCGCCCGAAGGCCGGGGCACCAAGTTCGTCCAGCGGAAAAAGGCCACAAAAACGGGCGGGCTATAGCCTTGGGGTGTGGGGCTGGCCGACTTCGTCCGCCGGACTCGGAATGGCGCGAGACTTTGCGAGTCGCCTCCGTGTGCCAAAAAAAGGCCGCGGGCACAGCCGGGCCCAAAAATACCCGCCCGAAGGCCGGGGCGCCAAGTTCGTCCAGTGGAAAAAGGCCACAAAATCGGGTGGGCTATAGCCTTGGGGGGTTGGGCTGGCCAACTTCGTCCGCCGGACTCAGAATGGCGCGAAACTTTGCGAGCGGCCTCCGTGTGCCAAAAATAGGCCCCGGGCGCAGCCGCGCCCAAAAATAACCACCCGAAGGCCGGGGCGCGAAGTTCGTCCAGCGGAAAAAGGCCACAAAAACGGGTGGGCTACAGTCTTAGGGGTGGGGCTGGCCAACTTCGTCCGCCGGACTCGGAATGGCGCGAGACTTTGCGAGCGGCCTCCGTGTACCAAAAATCGGCCCTGGCCACAGCCGTGCCCAAAAATAACCGCCCGAAGGCCCGGGCGCCAAGTTCGTCCAGCGGAAAAAGGCCACAAAAACGGGTGGGTTATCGCCTTGGGGGGTGGGGCTGGCCAACTTCGTCCGCCGGACTCGGAATGGCGCGAGACTTTGCGAGCGGCCTCCGTGTGCCAAAAATAGGCCCCGGCCACAGCCGCGCACAAAATTAACCGCCCGAAGGCCGGGGCGCCAAGTTCGTCCACCGGAAAAACGCCACAAAAACGGGTGGGCTATAGTCTTAGGGGTGGGGCTGGCCAACTTCGTCCGCCGGCCTCGGAATGGCGCGAGACTTTGCGAGCGGCCTCCGTGTGCCAAAAATAGGCCCCGGGCACAGCCGAGCCCAAAAATAACCGCCCGAAGGCCGGGGCGCCAAGTTCGTCCAGCGGAAAAAGGCCACAAAAACGGGTGGGCTATAGTCTTAGGGGTGGGGCTGGCCAACTTCGTCCGCCGGACTCGGAATGGCGCGAGACTTTGCGAGCGGCCTCCGTGTGCCAAAAAGAGGCCCCGGACACAGCCGCGCCCAAAAATAACCGCCCGAAGGCGGGGCGCCAAGTTTGTCAAGCGGAAAAAGGCCACAAAAACGGGTGGGCTATAGTCTTAGGGGTGGGGTTGGCCAACTTCGTCCGCCGGACTCGGAATAGCGCGAGACTTTGCGAGCGGCCTCCGTGTGCCAAAAATAGGCCCCAGCCACAGCCGCGCCCAAAAATAAGCGCCCGAAGGCCCGGGCGCCAAGTTCGTCCAGCGGAAAAAGGCCACAAAAACGGGTGGGTTATCGCCTTGGGGGGTGGGGCTGGCCAACTTCGTCCGCCGGACTCGGAATGGCGCGAGACTTTGCGAGCGGCCTCCGTGTGCCAAAAATAGTCCCCAGGCACAGCCGCGCACAAAATTAACCGCCCGAAGGCCGGGGCGCCAAGTTCGTCCAGCGGAAAAAGGCCACAAAAACGGGTGGGCTATAACCTTGGGGGGTGGGGCTGGCCCACTTCGTCCGCCGGACTCGGAATGGCGCGAGACTTTGCGAGCGGCCTCCGTGTGCCAAAAATAGGCCCCAGGCACAGCCGCGCCCAAAAATAACCGCCCGAAGGCCGGGGCGCCAAGTTCGTCCAGCGGAAAAAGGCCACAAAAACGGGTGGGCTATAGTCTTAGGGGTGGGGCTGGCCGACTTCGTCCGCCGGACTCGGAATGGCGCGAGACTTTGCGAGCGGCCTCCGTGTGACAAAAATAGGCCCCGGCCACAGCCGCGCCCAAAAATAACAGCCCGAAGGCCCGGGCGCCAAGTTCGTCCAGCGGAAAAAGGCCACAAAAACGGGTGGCTTATCGCCTTGGGGGGTGGGGCTGGCCAACTTCGTCCGCCGGACTCGGAATGGCGCGAGACTTTGCGAGCGGCCTCCGTGTGCCAAAAATAGGCCCCGGGCACAGCCGCGCACAAAATTAACCGCCCGAAGGCCGGGGCACCAAGTTCGTCCAGCGGAAAAAGGCCACAAAAACGGGTGGGCTATAGCCTTGGGGGGTGGGGCTGGCCCACTTCGTCCGCCGGACTCGGAATGGCGCGAGATTTTGCGAGCGGCCTCCGTGTGCCAAAAATAGGCCGCGGCCACAGCCGCGCCCAAAAATAACCGCCCGAAGGCCGGGGCGCCAAGTTCGTCCAGCGGAAAAAGGCCACAAAAACGGGTGGGCTATAGTCTTAGGGGTGGGGCTGGCCCACTTCGTCCGCCGGACTCGGAATGGCGCGAGACTTTTATGAGCGGCCTCCGTGTGCCAAAAATAGGCCCCGGGCACAGCCGCGCCCAAAAATAACCGCCCAAAGGCAGGGCGCCAAGTTTGTCCAGCGGAAAAAGGCCACAAAAACGGGTGGGCTATAGCCTTGGGAGGGTGGGGCAGGCCCACTTCGTCCGCCGGACTCGGAATGGCGCGAGACTTTGCGAGCGGCCTCCGTGTGCAAAAACTAGGCCCCGGGCACAGCCGCACCCAAAAATAACCGCCCGAAGGCCGGGGCGCCAAGTTCGTCCAGCGGAAAAAGGCCACAAAAACGGGTGGGCTATAGCCTTGGGGGGTGGGGCTGGCCAGCTTCGTCCGCCGGACTCGGAATGGCGCGAGACTTTGCGAGCGGCCTCCGTGTGCCAAAAATAGGCCCCGGGCACAGCCGCTCCCAAAAATAACCGCCCGAAGGCCGGGGCGCCAAGTTCGTCCAACGGAAAAAGGCCATAAAAACGGGGTGGCTATAGCCTTCGGGGGTGGGGCTGGTCAACTTCGTCCGCCGGACTCGGAATGGCACGAGACTTTGCGAGCGGCCTCCGTGTGCCAAAAATAGGCCCCGGGCACAGCCGCGCCCAAAAATAACCGCCCGAAGGCCGGGGCGCCAAGTTCGTCCAGCGGAAAAAGGCCACAAAAACGGGTGGGCTATAGTCTTAGGGGTGGGGTTGGCCAACTTCGTCCGCCGGACTCGGAATGGCGCGAGACTTTGCGAGCGGCCTCCGTGTGCCAAAAATAGGCCCCAGCCACAGCCGCGCCCAAAAATAAGCGCCCGAAGGCCCGGGCGCCAAGTTCGTCCAGCGGAAAAAGGCCACAAAAACGGGTGGGTTATCGCCTTGGGGGGTGGGGCTGGCCAACTTCGTCCGCCGGACTCGGAATGGCGCGAGACTTTGCGAGCGGCCTCCGTGTGCCAAAAATAGTCCCCAGGCACAGCCGCGCACAAAATTAACCGCCCGAAGGCCGGGGCGCCAAGTTCGTCCAGCGGAAAAAGGCCACAAAAACGGGTGGGCTATAACCTTGGGGGGTGGGGCTGGCCAGCTTCGTCCGCCGGACTCGGAATGGCGCGAGACTTTGCGAGCGGCCTCCGTGTGCCAAAAATAGGCCCCGGGCACAGCCGCTCCCAAAAATAACCGCCCGAAGGCCGGGGCGCCAAGTTCGTCCAGCGGAAAAAGGCCACAAAAACGGGTGGGCTATAGTCTTGGGAATTGGGGCTGGCCAGCTTCGTCCGCCGGACTCGGAATGGCGCGAGACTTTGCGAGCGGCCTCCGTGTGCCCAAAATAGGCCCCGGGCACAGCCGCGCCCAAAAATAACCGCCCGAAGGCCGTGGCGCCAAGTTCGTCCAGCGGAAAAAGGCCACAAAAACGGGTGGGCTATAGCCTTGGGGGGTGGGGATGGCCCACTTCGTCCGCCGGACTCGGAATGGCACGAGAATTTGCGAGCGGCCTCCGTGTGCCAAAAATAGGCCCGGGCACAGCCGCGCCCAAAAATAACAGCCCGAAGGCCGGGGCGCCAAGTTCGTCCAGCGGAAAAAGGCCACAAAAAAGGGTGGGCTATAGTCTTTGGGGGTGGGGTTGGCCAACTCGTCCGCCCGGACTCGGAATGGCGCGAGACTTTGCGAGCGGCCTCCGTGTGCCAAAAATAGGCCCCAGCCACAGCCGCGCCCAAAAATAAGCGCCCGAAGGCCCGGGCGCCAAGTTCGTCCAGCGGAAAAAGGCCACAAAAACGGGTGGGTTATCGCCTTGGGGGGTGGGGCTGGCCAACTTCGTCCGCCGGACTCGGAATGGCGCGAGACTTTGCGAGCGGCCTCCGTGTGCCAAAAATAGTCCCCAGGCACAGCCGCGCACAAAATTAACCGCCCGAAGGCCGGGGCGCCAAGTTCGTCCAGCGGAAAAAGGCCACAAAAACGGGTGGGCTATAACCTTGGGGGGTGGGGCTGGCCCACTTCGTCCGCCGGACTCGGAATGGCGCGAGACTTTGCGAGCGGCCTCCGTGTGACAAAAATAGGCCCCGGCGCAGCCGCGCCTAAAAATAACCGCCCGAAGGCCGGGTGCCAAGTTCGTCCAGCGGAAAAAGGCCACAAAACGGGTGGGCTATAGTCTTAGGGTGGGCTGGCCAACTTCGTCCGCGGACTCGGAATTGCGCGAGACTTTGCGAGCGGCCTCCGTGTGACAAAAATAGGCCCTGCCACAGCCGCGCCAAAAATAACAGCCCGAAGGCCCGGGCGCCAAGTTCGTCCAGCGGAAAAAGGCCACAAAAACGGGTGGGTTATCGCCTTGGGGGGTGGGGCTGGCCAACTTCGTCCGCCGGACTCGGAATGGCGCGAGACTTTGCGAGCGGCCTCCGTGTGCCAAAAATAGGCCCCGGGCACAGCTGCGCACAAAATTAACCGCCCGAAGGCCGGGGCGGCAAGTTCGTCCAGCGGAAAAAGGCCACAAAAACAGGTGGGCTATAGCCTTGGGGGGTGGGGCTGGCCCACTTCGTCCGCCGGACTCGGAATGGCGCGAGACTTTGCGAGCGGCCTCCGTGTGCCAAAAATAGACCCCGGGCACAGCCGCTCCCAAAAATAAATGCCCGAAGGCCGGGGCGCCAAGTTCGTCCAGCGGAAAAAGGCCACAAAAACGGGTGGGCTATAGCCTTGGTGGGTGGGGCCGGCCAACTTCGTCCGCCGGACTCGGAATGGTACGAGACTTTGCGAGCGGCCTCCGTGTGCCAAAACTAGGCCCCGGGCACAGCCGCTCCCAAAAATAAATGCCCGAAGGCCGGGGCGCCAAGTTCGTCCAGCGGAAAAAGGCCACAAAAATGGGTGGGCTATAGCCTTGGGGGGTGGGGCTGGCCAACTTCGTCCGCCGGACTCGGAATGGCGCGAGACTTTGCGAGCGGTCTCCGTGTGCCAAAAATAGGCCCCGAGCACAGCCGCGTCCAAAAAAAACCGCCCGAAGGCCGGGGCGCCAAGTTCGTCCAGCGGAAAAAGGCCACAAAAACGGGTGGGCTATAGCCTTGGTGGGTGGGGCTGGCCAACTTTGTCCGCCGGACTCGGAATGGTACGAGACTTTGCGAGCGGCCTCCGTGTGCCAAAAATAGGCCCCGGGCACAGCCGCTCCCAAAAATAAATACCCGAAGGCCGGGGCGCCAAGTTCGTCCAGCGGAAAAAGGCCATAAAAACGGGTGGGCTATAGCCTTCGGGGGTGGGGCTGGTCAACTTCGTCCGCCTGACTCAAAATGGCGCGAGACTTTGTGAGCGGCCTCCGTGTGCCAAAAATAGGCCCCGGGCACAGCCGCTCCCAAAAATAACCGCCCGAAGGCCGGGGCGCCAAAAGGCCACAAAAACGGGTGGGCTATAGCCTTGGGGGGTGGGGCTGGCCCACTTCGTCCGCCGGACTCGGAATGGCGCGAGACTTTGGGAGCGGCCTCCGTGTGCCAAAAATAGGTCCCGGGCACAGCCGCGCCCAAAAATAACCGCCCGAAGGCCGGGGCGCCAAGTTCGTCCAGCGGAAAAAGGCCACAAAAACGGGTGGGCTATAGCCTTGGGGGGTGGGGCTGGCCAACTTCGTCCGTCGGACTCGGAATAGCGCGAGACTTTGCGAGCGGCCTCCGTGTCCAAAAAATAGGCCCCGGGCACAGCCGCGCCCAAAAATAACCTCCCGAAGGCCGGGGCGCCAAGTTCGTCCAACGGAAAAAGGCCACAAAAACGGGTGGGCTATAGCCTTGGGGGGTGGGGCTGGCCAACTTCGTCCGCCGGACTCGGAATGGCTCGAGACTTTGCGAGCCGCCTCCGTGTGCCAAAAATAGGCCCCGGGCACAGCCGCGCCCAAAAAAAACCGCCCGAAGGCCGGGGCGCCAAGTTCGTCCAGCGGAAAAAGGCCACAAAAACGGGTGGGCTATAGCCTTGGTGGGTGGGGCTGGCCAACTTCGTCCGCCGGACTCGGAATGGCGCGAGACTTTGCGAGCGGTCTCCGTGTGCCAAAAGTAGGCCCCGGGAGCAGCCGCACCCAAAAATGACCGCCTGAAGGCCGGGGCGACAAGTTCGTCCAACGGAAAAAGTCCAAAAAAACGGGTGGCCTATAGCCTTGGGGGGTGGGGCTGGCCAACTTCGTCCGCCGGACTCGGAATGGCGCGAGACGTTGCGAGCGGCCTCCGTGTGCCAAAAATAGGCCCCGGGCACAGCCGCGCCCAAAAATAACCGCCCGAAGGCCGGGGCGCCAAGTTCGTCCAGCGGAAAAAGGCCACAAAAACGGGTGGGCTATAGCCTTGGGGGGTGGGGCTGGCCAGCTTCGTCCGCCGGACTCGGAATGGCGCGAGACTTTGCGAGCGGCCTCCGTGTGACAAAAATAGGCCCCGGCCACAGCCGCGCCCAAAAATAACAGCCCGAAGGCCCGGGCGCCAAGTTCGTCCAGCGGAAAAAGGCCACAAAAACGGGTGGGTTATCGCCTTGGGGGGTGGGGCTGGCCAACTTCGTCCGCCGGACTCGGAATGGCGCGAGACTTTGCGAGCGGCCTCCGTGTGCCAAAAATAGGCCCCGGGCACAGCTGCGCACAAAATTAACCGCCCGAAGGCCGGGGCGGCAAGTTCGTCCAGCGGAAAAAGGCCACAAAAACAGGTGGGCTATAGCCTTGGGGGGTGGGGCTGGCCCACTTCGTCCGCCGGACTCGGAATGGCGCAAGACTTTGCGAGCGGCCTCCGTGTGCCAAAAATAGGCCCCGGGCACAGCCGCGCCCAAAAATAACCGCCCGAAGGCCGGGGCGCCAAGATCGTCCAGCGGAAAAAGGCCACAAAAACGGGTGGGCTATAGCCTTGGGGGGTGGGGCTGGCCAGCTTCGTCCGCCGGACTCGGAATTGTATGAGACTTTGCGAGCGGCCTCCGTGTGCCAAAAATAGACCCCGGGCACAGCCGCTCCCAGAAATAAATGCCCGAAGGCCGGGGCGCCAAGTTCGTCCAGCGGAAAAAGGCCACAAAAACGGGTGGGCTATAGCCTTGGTGGGTGGGGCTGGCCAACTTCGTCCGCCGGACTCGGAATGGTACGAGACTTTGCGAGCGGCCTCCGTGTGCCAAAACTAGGCCCCGGGCACAGCCGCTCCCAAAAATAAATGCCCGAAGGCCGGGGCGCCAAGTTCGTCTAGCGGAAAAAGGCCACAAAAATGGGTGGGCTATAGCCTTGGGGGGTGGGGCTGGCCAACTTCGTCCGCCGGACTCGGAATGGCGCGAGACTTTGCGAGCGGCCTCCGTGTGACAAAAATAGGCCCCGAGCACAGCCGCGCCCAAAAAAAACCGCCCGAAGGCCGGGGCGCCAAGTTCGTCCAGCGGAAAAAGGCCACAAAAACGGGTGGGCTATAGCCTTGGTGGGTGGGGCTGGCCAACTTCGTCCGCCGGACTCGGAATGGTCCGAGACTTTGCGAGCGGCCTCCGCGTGCCAAAAATAGGCCCCGGGCACAGCCGCTCCCAAAAATAAATGCCCGAAGGCCGGGGCGCCAAGTTCGTCCAGCGGAAAAAGGCCATAAAAACGGGTGGGCTATAGCCTTCGGGGGTGGGGCTGGTCAACTTCGTCCGCCTGACTCAAAATGGCGCGAGACTTTGCGAGCGGCCACTGTGTACCAAAAATAGGCCCCGGGCACAGCCGCTCCCAAAAATAACCGCCCGAAGGCCGGGGCGCCAAAAGGCCACAAAAACGGGTGGGCTATAGCCTTGGGGGGTGGGGCTGGCCAACTTCGTCCGCCGGACTCGGAATGGCGCGAGACTTTGGGAGCAGCCTCCGTGTGCCAAAAATAGGCCCCGGGCACAGCCGCGCCCAAAAATAACCGCCCGAAGGCCGGGGCGCCAAGTTCGTCCAGCGGAAAAATGCCACAAAAACGGGTGGGCTATAGGCTTGGGGGGTGGGGCTGGCCAACTTCGTCCGCCGGACTCGGAATGGCGCGAGACTTTGCGAGCGGCCTCCGTGTGCCAAAAATAGGCTGCGGGCACAGCCGTGCCCAAAAATAACCGCCCGAAGGCCGCGGCGCCAAGTTCGTCTAGCGGAAAAAGGCCACAAAAACGGGTGGGCGATAGCCTTGCGGGGTGGGGCTGGCCGACTTCGTACGCCGGACTCGGAATGGCGCGAGACTTTGCGAGCGGCCTCCGTGTGCCAAAAATAGGCCCCGGGCACAGTCGCGCCCAAAAATAACCGCCCGAAGGCCGGAGCGCCAAGTTCGTCCAGCGGAAAAAGGCCACAAAAACGGGTGGGCTATAGCCTTGGGGGGTGGGGCTGGCCAGCTTCGTCCGCCGGACTCGGAATGACGCGAGACTTTGCGAGCGGCCTCCGTGTGCCAAAAATAGGCCCCGAGCACAGCCACGCCCAAAAATAACCGCCCAAAGGCCGGGGCGCAAAGTTCGTCCAGCGGAAAAATGCCACAAAAACGGGTGGGCTATAGCCTAGGGGGGTGGGGCTGGCCTACTTCGTCCGCCGGATTCGGAATGGCGCGAGACTTTGCGAGGTGCCTCCGTGTGCCAAAAATAGGCTGCGGCCACAGCCGCGCCCAAAAATAACCGCCCGAAGGCCGGGGCGCCAAGTTCGTCCAGCGGAAAAAGGCCACAAAAACGGGTGGGCTATAGCCTTGGGGGGTGGGGCTGGCCAGCTTCGTCCGCCGGACTCGGAATGACGCGAGACTTTGCGAGCGGCCTCCGTGTGCCAAAAATAGGCCCCGAGCACAGCCGCGCCCAAAAATAACCGCCCGAAGGCCGGGGCGCCAAGTTCGGCCCAGCGGAAAAAGGCCAAAACGGGTGGGCTATAGCCTTGGGGGGTGGGGCTGGCCAACTTCGTCCGCCGGACTCGGAATGGCGCGAGACTTTGCGAGGCGCCTCCGTACCAAAAATAGGCCGCTGGCACAGCCGCTCCCAAAAATACCCACCCGAACGCCGGGGCGCCAAGTTCGTCTAGCGGAAAAGGCCGAGAAAAGCGGGTGGGCTATAGCCTTGGGGGTGGGGCTGGCCAACTTCGTCCGCCGGACTCGGAATGGCGCCAGACTTTGCGAGGCACCTCCGTGTGCCAAAAATAGGCCGCAGGCACAGCCGCGCCAAAAATACCTGCCCGAAGGCCGGGGCGCCAAGTTCGTCCAGCGGAAAAAGGCCACAAAAACGGGTGGGCTATAGCCTTGGGGGGTGGGGCTGGCCCACTTTGTCCGCCGGACTCGGAATGGCGCGAGACTTTGCGAGGCACCTCCGTGTGCCAAAAATAGGCTGCAGGCACAGCCGCGCCAAAAAATACCCGCCCGAAGGCCGCGGCGCCAAGTTCGTCCAGCGGAAAAAGGCCACAAAAACGGGTGGGCTATAGGCTTGGGGGGTGGGGCTGGCCAACTTCGTCCGCCGGACTCGGAATGGCGCGAGCCTTTTCGAGGCACCTCCGTGTACCAAAAATAGGTCGCGGGCACAGCCGCGCCCAAAAATACCCGCCCGAAGGCCGCGGCTCCAAGTTCGTCCAGCGGAAAAACGCCACAAAAACGGGTGGGCTATAGCATTGGGGGGTGGGGATAGCAAACTTCGTCCGCTGGACTCGGAATGGCGCGAGACTTTGCGAGGCACCTCCGTGTACCAAAAATAGGCCGCGGGCACGGCCGCGCCCAAAAATACCCGCCCGAAGGCCGCGGCGCCAAGTTCGTCCAGCGGAAAAAGGCCACAAAAACGGGTGGGCTACAGCCTTGGGGGGTGGGGCTGGCCGACTTCGTCCGCCGGACTCGGAATGGCACGAGATTTTTGAGGCGCCTCCGTGTGCCAAAAATAGGCCGCGGGCACGGCCGCGCCCAAAAATACCCGCCCGAAGGCCGCGGCGCCAAGTTCGTCCAGCGGAAAAAGGCCACAAAAACGGGTGGGCTATAGGCTTGGGGGGTGGGGCTGGCCAACTTCGTCCGCCGGACTCGGAATGGCGCGAGCCTTTTCGAGGCACCTCCGTGTACCAAAAATAGGTCGCGGGCACAGCCGCGCCCAAAAATACCCGCCCGAAGGCCGCGGCGCCAAGTTCGTCCAGCGGAAAAACGCCACAAAAACGGGTGGGCTATAGCATTGGGGGGTGGGGATAGCAAACTTCGTTCGCTGGACTCGGAATGGCGCGAGACTTTGCGAGGCGCCTCCGTGTGCCAAAAATAGGCCGCGGGCACAGCCGCGCCCAAAAATACCCGCCCGAAGGCCGCGGCGCAAAGTTCGTCCCGCGGAAAAATGCCACAAAAACGGGTGGGCTATAGCCTAGGGGGGTGGGGCTGTCCTACTTCGTCAGCCGGACTCGGAATGGCGCGAGACTTTGCGAGGTGCCTCCGTGTACCAAAAATAGGCCGCGGCCACAGCCGTGCCCAAAAATACCCGCCCGAAGGCCGGGGCGCCAACTTCGTCCAGCGGAAAAAGGCCACAAAAACGGGTGGGCTATAGCCTTGGGGGGTGGGGCAGGCCAACTTCGTCCGCCGTACTCGGAATGGGGCGAGACTTTACGAACGGCCTCCGCGTGCCAAAAATAGGCCGCGGGCACAGCCGCGCCCAAAATAACCCCCCGATGGTCGGCGCGCCCAAACCCACCAGCGGAAAAAAGGCCAAAAAACGGGTGGCCTATAGCCTTGGGGGCAGGGGCTGGCCAACTTCGTCCGCCGGACTCCGAATGGGCCGAGACTTTCCGAGCGTCCTCCGCGTACCAATAATAGGCCGCGGGCACAGCTGCGTCCAAAACTAACCCCCCGAAGGTCGGCGCGCCCAAACCCCCCAACGGAAAAATGTCCAAAAAACGGGTGGGCTATAGCCTTGGGGGGAGGGGTTGGCCAACTTCGTCCGCCGGACTCGGAATGGGACGAGACTTTGCGAGTGGACTCCACGTGCCAAAAATAGGCCGTGGGCACAGCCGCGTCCAAAAATAACCACCTGGAGGCCGGGGCGCCAAGTTCGTCCAGCGGAAAAATGGCCAAAAAACGGGTGGGCCATAGCCTTGGGGGGAGGGGCCTGCCAACTTCGTCCGCCGGACACGGAATGGCGCGAGACTTTGCAAGGCGCCTCCGTGTGCTAAAAATAGGACGCGGGCACAGCCGCGCCCAAAAATACTCGCTTGAAGGCCGGGGCGCCAAGTTCGTCCAGCGGAAAGAGGCCAAAAAAACGGGTGGGCAATAGCCTTGGGGGGTGGGGCTGGCCGACTTCGTCCGCCGGACTCGGAATGGCGCGAGACTTTGCGAGGTGCCTCTGTGTGCCAAAAATAGGCCGCAGGCACAGCCACGCCCACAAATACCCGCCCGAAGGCTGGGGCGCCATGTTCGTCCAGCGGAAATAGGTCACAAAAACGGGTGGCCTATAGCCTTGGGGGGTGGGGCTGGCCAACTTCGTCCGCCGAACTCGGAATGGCGCGAGACTTTGCGAGCGGCCACCGTGTGCCAAAAATAGGCCCCGGGCACAGCCGCGCCCAAAAATAACCGCCCGAAGAACGGAGCGCCAAGTTCGTCCAGCGGAAAAAGGCCACAAAAACGGGTGGGCTATAGCCTTGGGGGGTGGGGCTGGCCAGCTTCGTCCGCCGGACTCGGAATGGCGCGAGATTTTGCGAGGCGCCTCCGTGTGCCAAAAATAGGCTGCGGGCACAGCCGCGCCCAAAAATAACCGCCCGAAGGCCGCGGCGCCAAGTTCGTCTAGCGGAAAAAGGCCACAAAAACGGGTGGGCGATAGCCTTGGGGAGAGGGGCTGGCCAACTTCGTCCGCAGGACTCGGAATGGGGCGATACTTTGCGAGCAGCCTCCGCGTGCCGAAAATAGGCCGTGGACACAGCCGCACCCAAAAATAACCGCCAGAAGACCGGGGCGCCAAGTTCGTCCAGCGGAAAAATGGCCAAAAAACGGGTGGGCTATAGCCTTGGGGGGAGGAGCTGGCCAACTTCGTCCGCCGGACTCGGGATGGGGCAAGACTTTGCGAGCGGCCTCCACGTGCCAAAAATAGGGTGCGGGCACAGCAGCGCCCAAAAATAACCCCCCGAAGGTCGGCGCGCCCAAACCCCCCAACGGAAAAATGGCCAAAAAACGGGTGGGCTATAGCCTTGGGGGGAGGGGCTGGCCAACTTCGTCCGTCGGACTCGGAATGGGGTGAGACTTTGCGAGTGGCCTCCGCGTGCCAAAAATAGGCCGCGGGGACAGCCGCATCCAAAAATAACCACCCGAAGGTCCGCGCGGCCAAACCCCCCAGCGGAAAAATGGCCAAAAAACGGGTGGGCTATAGCCTTGGGGGGAGGGGCTGGCCCACTTCGTCCGCCGGACTCGGAATGGGGCGAGACTTTGCGAGCGGCCTCTACGTGTCAAAAATAGGCCGTGGGCACAGCCGCGCCCAAAAATAACACCCCGAAGGTCGGCGCGCCCAAACCCCCCAATGGAAAAATGGCCAAAAAACGGTTGGGCTATAGCCTTGGGGGGAGGGGCTGGCCAACTTCGTCCGCCGGACTTGGAATGGGGCGAGAATTTGCGAGCGGACGCTGCGTGCCAAAAATAGGCCGCGGGCACAGCCGCGCCCAAATCCCCCAGCAGAAAAATGGCCAAAAAACGGTTGGGCTATAGCCTTGGGGGGAGGGGCAGGCCAACTTCGTCCGCCGGACTCGGAATGGGGTGAGACTTTCCTTGGGGCCTCCGCGTGCCAAAAATTGGCCGCGGGCACAGCCACGCCCAAAAATACCCCGCCGAAGGTCGGCGCGGCCAAACCCCCCAGCGGAAAAACGGCCAAAAAACGGCTGGGCTATAGCCTTGGGGGGAGGGGCTGGCCAACTTCGTCCGACGGACTCGGGATGGGGCAAGACTTTGCGAGCGGCCTCCGCGTGCCAAAAATAGGCCACGGGCACAGCCGCGTCCAAAAATACCCCGCCGAAGGTCGGCCCGCCCAAACGCCCCAGCGGAAAAATGGCCAAAAAACGGGTGGGCTATAGCCTTGGGGGGAGGGGCAGGCCAACTTCGTCCGCCGGACTCGGGATGGGGCAAGACTTTGCGAGCGGCCTCCGCGTGCCAAAAATAGGGCGCGGGCACAGCAGCGCCCAAAAATAACCCCCCGAAGGTCGGCGCGCCCAAACCCCCCAGCGGAAAAATGGCCAAAAAACGGGTGGGCTATAGCCTTGGGGGGAGGAGCTGGCCGACTTCGTCCGCCGGACTCGGAATGGGGCGAGACTTTTCGAGCGGCCTCCGCGTGCCAAAAATACACCGCGGGCGCAGCCGCGCCCAAAAATAATCCCCCGAAGGTCGGCGCGCCCAAACCCCGCAGCGGAAAAACGACCAAAAAACGGATGGGCTATAGCCTTGGGGGGAGGGGCTGGCCGACTTCGTCCGCCGGACTCGGAATGGGGCGAGACTTTGCGAGCGGCCTCCGCTTGCCAAAAATAGGCAGCGGGCACAGCCGCGCCCTAAAATAACCCCCCGAAGGTCGGCGCGCGCAGACCCCCCAGCGGAAAAATGGCCAAAAAACGGGTGGGCTATAGCCTTGGGGGGAGGGGCTGGCCGACTTCGTCCGCCGGACTCGGAATGGGGCGAGACTTTGCGAGCGGCCTCCGCGTTCCAAAAATAGGCCGCGGCCACAGGCGCGCCCAAAAATAACCCCCCGAAGGTCAGCACGCCCAATCCCCCCAGCGGAAAAATGGCCAAAAAACGGGTGGGCTATAGCCTTGGGGGGAGGGGCTGGCCCACTTCTTCCGACGGACTAGGAATGGGACGAGACTTTGCGAGCGGCCTCCGCATGCCAAAAATAGGTTGTGGGCACAGCCGCGCCAAAAAATAACCGCCCGAAGGTCGGCTCGCCCAAACCCCCCAGCGGAAAAATGGTCAAAAAACGGGTGGGCTATAGCCTTGGGGGGAGGGGCTGGCCAACTTCGTCCGCCGGACTCGGAATGGGGTGAGACTTTGCGAGCGGCCTCCGCGTGCCAAAAATAGGCCGCGGGCACAGTCGTACCCAAAAATACCCCCCGAAGGTCGGCACGCCCAAACCCCCCAGCGGAAAATTGGCCAAAAAACGGGTGGGCTATAGCCTTGGGGGGAGGGGCTGGCCCACTTCGTCCGCCGGACTCGGAATGGGACGAGACTTTGCGAGCGGCCTCCGCATGCCAAAAATAGGGCGCGGGCACAGCCGCGCCCAAAAATAACTCCACGAAGGTCGGCGCGCCCAAACCCCCCAGCGGAAAAATGGACAAAAAACGGGTGGGCTATAGCCTTGGGGGGAGGGGCTGGCCAACTTCGTCCGCCGGACTCGGAATGGGGCGAGACTTTGCAAGCGGCCTCCGCGTGCCAAAAATACGCCGCGTACACAGCCACGCCCAAAAATAACCCCCGAAGGTCGGCGCGCCCAACCCCCAGCGGAAAAACGGCCAAAAAACGGGTGGGCTATAGCCTTGGGGGGAGGGGCTGGCCGACTTCGTCCGCCGGACTCGGAATGGGGTGAGACTTTGCGAGCGGCCTCCGCGTGCCAAAAATAGGCCGCGGGAACAGCCGCGCCGAAAAGAACCTCCCGAAGGTCTCCGCGTCCAAACCCCCCAGCGGAAAAATGGCCAAAAAACGGGTGGGCTATAGCATTGGGGGGAGGGGCTGGCCCACTTCGTCCGCCGGACTCGGAATGGGTCGAGACTTTGCGATAGGCCTCCGCGTGCCAAAAATAGGCCGCGGGCACAGCCGCGCCCAGAAATAACCCCCCGAAGGTCGGCGCGCCCAAACCCCCCAGCGGAAAAATGGCCAAAAAACGGGTGGGCTATAGCCTTGGGGGGAGGTGCGGGCCGACTTCGTCCGCCGGACTCGGAATGGGGCGAGACTTTGCGAGCGGCCTCCGCGTACCAAAAATAGGCCGCGGGCACAACCGCGCCTAAAAATAATCCCCCGAAGGTCGGCGCGCCGAAACCCCCCTGCGGAAAAATGGCCAAAAAATGGGTGAGCTATAGCCTTGGGGGGAGGGGCCGGCGCACTTCGTCCGCCGGACTCGAAATGGGTCGAGACTCTGCGACCGGCCTCTGCGTGCCAAACATAGGCCGTGGCCACAGCCGCGTCCAAAAATAACCCCCCGAAGGTCGGCTCGCCCAAACCCCCCAGCGGAAAAATGGCCAAAAAACGGGTGGGCTATAGCCTTGGGGGGAGGGACTGGCCAACTTCGTTCGCCGGACTCGGAATTGCGCGAGACTTTGCGAGGCGCCTCCGTGTGCCAAAAATAGGCCGCGGGCACAGCCGCGCCCAAAAATACCCGCCCGAAGGCCGGGGCGCCATGTTCGTCCAGCGGAAAAAGGCCACAAAAACGGGTGGGCTATAGCCTTGGGGGGTGGGGCTGGCCAAGTTCGTCCGCCGGACTCGGAATGGGACGAGACTTTGTGAATGGCCTTGGGAGCCAAAAATAGGCCACGGGCACAGCCGCGCCCAAAAATAACCGCCCAAAGGCAGGGGCGCAAAGTTCGTCCAGCGGAAAAAGGCCACAAAATGGGTGGGCTATAGCCTTGGGGGGTGGGGCTGGCCAAGTTCGTCCGTAGGACTCGGAATGGGATGAAACTTTGCGAGCAGCCTCCGTGTGCCAAAAATAGGGCGCGGACACAGCCGCACCCAAAAATAACCTCCCGAAGGCCGGGCCGCCAAGTTCGTCTAGCGGAAAAAGACCACAAAAACGGGTGGGCTATAGCCTTGGGGGGTTGGGCTGTCCAAGTTCACCCGCCGGACTCGGAATGGGTCGGGACTTGGGGGGCGTCCGCCGGGTTCAAAAACTCGGCCCAGGGCACAGCCTCACCCAAAAATAACTGCCCGAAGGCCGGGGCACCAAGTTCGTCCAGCGCAAAAAGGCCACAAAAACGGGTGGGCTATAGCCTTGGGGGGTGGGGCTGGCCAAGTTCGTCCGCCAGACTCGGAATGGGGCGAGACTTTGCGAGCGGCCTCCATGTGCAAAAAATAGGCCGCAGCCACAGCCTCGCCCAAAAATAACAGCCCGAAGCCCTGGGCGCCAAGTTTGTCCAGCGGAAAAAGGACACAAAAACGGGTGGGCTATAGCCTTGGGGGGTGGGGCTGGCCAAGTTCGTCCGGCGGACTCGGAATGGGGCGAGACTTTGCGAACGGCCTCCGTGTAATAAAAATAGGCCGCGGGCACAGCCGTACCCAAAAATAACTGCCCGAAGGCCGGGGCGCCAAGTTCGTCCAGCAGAAAAAGGCCACAAAAACGGGTGGGCTATAGCCTTGGGGGGTGGGGCCGGCCAACTTCATCCGGCAGACTCGGAATGGCGCGAGACTTTGCGAGGCGCCTCCGTGTGCCAAAAATAGGCCGCGGGCACAGCTGCGCCCAAAAATACCCGCCCGAAGGCCGCGGTGCCAAGTTCGACCAGCGGAAAAAGGCCACAAAAACGGGTGGGCTATAGCCTTGGGGGGTGGGGCTGGCCGACTTCGTCCGCCGGACTCGGAATTGCGGGAGACTTTGCGAGGCGCCTCCGTGTGCCAAAAATAGACCGCGGGCACAGCCGCGCCCAAAAATAACGGCCCGAAGGCCGCGGCGCCAAGTTCGTCCAGCGGAAAAAGGCCACAAAAACGGGTGGGCTATAGCCTTGGGGGGTGGGCCTGGCCGACTTCGTCCGCCGGACTCGGAATGGCTCAAGACTTTGCGAGGCGCCTCCGTGTGCCAAAAATAGGCCGCGGCCACAGCCGCGGCCAAAAATACCCGCCCGAAGGACGCGGCGCCAAGTTCGTCCAGCGGAAAAAGGCCACAAAAACGGGTGGGGCTATAGTCTTGGGGGGTGGGGCTGGCCAACTTCGTCCGCCGGACTCGGAATGGCGTGAGACTTTGCGAGGTGCCTCCGTGTGCCAAAAATAGGCCGCGGGCACAGCTGCGCCCAAAAATACCCGCCCGAAGGCCGCGGCGCCAAGTTCGTCCAGCGGAAAAAGGCCACAAAAACGGGAGGGCTAAAGCCTTCGGCGGTGGGCCTGGCCGACTTCGTCCGCCGGACTCGGAATGGCGCGAGACTTTGTGAGGCACCTCCGTGTGCCAAAAATAGGCCGCAGGCACAGCCGCGCCCAAAAATACCCGTCCGAAGGCCGCGGCGCCATGTTCGTCCAGCGGAAAAAGGCCACAAAAACGGGTGGGCTATGGCCTTGGGGGGTGGGGCTGGCCAACTTCGTCCCCCGGACTCGGAATGGCGCGAGACTTTGCGAGGCACCTCCGTGTACCAAAAATAGGCCGCGGGCAAAGCCGCGCCCAAAAATACCCACCCAAAGGCCGCAACGGCAAGTTCGTCCAGCGGAAAAAGGGCACAAAAACGGGTGGGCTATAGCCTTGGGGGGTGGGGCTGGCCAACTTCTTCCGCCGGACTCGGAATGGTACGAGACTTTGCGAGGCACCTCCGTGTGCCAAAAATAGGTCGCGGGCACAGCCGCGCCCAAAAATACCCGCCCGAAGGCCGCGGCGCCAAGTTCGTCCAGCGGAAAAAGGCCACAAAAATGGGTGGGCTATAGCCTCGAGGGGTGGGGCTGGCCTACTTCGTCCGCCGGACTCGGAATGGCGCGAGACTTTGCGAGGCGCCTCCGTGTGCGAAAATTTGGCCGCGGGCACAGCCGCGCCCAAAAATACCCGTCCGAAGGCCGCGGCGCCAAATTCGTCCAGCGGAAAAAGGCCACAAAAACCGGTGGGCTATAGCCTTGGGGGGTGGGGCTGGCCCACTTCGTCCGCCGGACTCGGAATGGCGCAAGACTATACGAGGCACCTCCGTGTGCCAAAAATAGGCCGCGCCACAGCCGCGCCCAAAAATACCCGCCCAAAGGCCGCGGCGCCAAGTTCGTCCAGCGGAAAAAGGCCACAAAAACGGGTGGGCTATAGCCTAGGGGGGTGGGGCTGGCCCACCAAATCCGCCAGACTCGGAATGGCGCGAGACTTTGCGAGGCGCCTCTGTGTAACAAAAATAGGCCGCGGACACATCCGCACCCAAAAATACCCGCCAGAAGGCCGCGGCGCCAAGTTCGTCCAGCGGAAGGAGGCCACAAAAACGGGTGGGCTATAGCCTTGGGGGGTGGGGCTGGCCAAATTCGTCCGCCGAACTCGGAATGGCGCGAGACTTTGTGAGGCGCCTCCGTGTGCCAAAAATAGGCCGCGGGGATAGACGCGCCCAAAAATACCCGCCCGAAGGCCGCGACGCCAAGTTCGTCCAGCGGAAAAAGGCCACAAAAACGGGTGGGCTATAGCCTTGGGGGGTGGGGCTGGCCAATATCGTCCGCCGGACTCGGAATGGCGCGAGATTTTGCGAGGCACCTCCGTGTGCCAAAAATAGGCCGCGGGCACAGCCGCACCCAAAAATACCCGCCCGAAGACCGCGGCACCGAGTTCGCCCAGCGGAAAAAGGCCACAAAAACAGGTGGGCTAGAGCCTCGGGGGGTGGGGCTGGCCAACTTCGTCCGCCGGACTCGGAATGGCGCGAGGCTGTGCGAGGCACCACCGTGTGTGCCAGAAATAGGCCACAGCACAGCCGCGCCCAAAAGTACCCGCCCGAAGGCGCGGCGCCAAGTTCGCCCCGCGTAACAAGGCCACAAAAACGGGTGGGCTATAGCCTCGGGGGGTGGGGCTGGCCGACTTCGTCCGCCAGACTCGGAATAGCGCGAGACTGCGCGAGGCGTAGCTGTGTGCCAATAATAGGCCGCGGGCACAGCCGCGCCCAAAAATACCCGCCCGAAGGCCGCGGCGCCAAGTTCGTCCAGCGGAAAAAGGCCACAAAAACGGGTGGGCTATAGCCTTGGGGGGTGGGCCTGGCCAATTTCTTCCGCCGGACTCGGAATGGTACGAGACTTTGCGAGGCACCTCCGTGTGCCAAAAATAGGTCGCGGGCACAGCCGCGCCCAAAAATACCCGCCCGAAGGCCGCGGCGCCAAGTTCGTCCAGCGGAAAAAGGCCACAAAAATGGGTGGGCTATGGCCTTGGGGGGTGGGGCTGGCCAACTTCGTCCCCCGGGCTCGGAATGGCGCGAGACTTTGCGAGGCACCTCCGTGTACCAAAAATAGGCCGCGGGCAAAGCCGCGCCCAAAAATACCCACCCAAAGGCCGCAACGGCAAGTTCGTCCAGCGGAAAAAGGGCACAAAAACGGGTGGGCTATAGCCTTGGGGGGTGGGGCTGGCCAACTTCGTCCGCCGGACTCGGAATGGCGCGAGAGTTTGCGAGGCACCTCCGTGTGCCAAAAATAGGCCGCGGACACAGCCGCGCCCAAAAATACCCGTCCGAAGGCCGCGGCGCCAAGTTCGTTCAGCGGAAAAAGGCCACAAAAACGGGTGGGCTATAGCCTTGGGGGGTGGGGCTGGCCAACTTCGTCCCCCGGACTCGGAATGGCGCGAGACTTTGCGAGGCACCTCCGTGTGCCAAAAATAGGCCACGGGCACAGCCGCACCCAACTATACCAACCCGAAGGCCGCGGCGCCAAGTTCGTCCAGCGGAAAAAGGCCACAAAAACGGGTGGGCTATAGCCTTGGGGGGTGGGGCTGGCCAACTTCGTCCGCCGGACTCGGAATGGCGCGAAACTTTGCGGGGCGCCTCCGTGTACCCAAAATAGGCTGCAGGCACAGCCGCGCCCAAAAATACTAACCCGAAGGCCACGGCGCCAACTTCGTCGAGCGGAAAAAGGCCACAAAAACGGGTGCGCTATAGCCTTGGGGGGTGAGGCTGGCCAACATCGTCCTCCGGACTCGGAATGGCGCGAGACTTTGCGAGGCACCTCCGTGTGCCAAAAATAGGCCACGGGCACAGCCGCACCCAACTATACCAACCCGAAGGCCGCGGCGCCAAGTTCGTCCACCGGAAAAAGGCCACAAAAACGGGTGGGCTATAGCCTTGGGGGGTGGGGCTGGCCAACTTCGTCCGCCGGACTCGGAATGGCGCGAAACTTTGCGGGGCGCCTCCGTGTACCCAAAATAGGCCGCAGGCACAGCCGCGCCCAAAAATACCAACCCGAAGGCCACGGCGCCAACTTCGTCGAGCGGAAAAAGGCCACAAAAACGGGTGGGCTATAGCCTTGGGGGGTGGGGCGGGCCAACTTCGTCCGCCGGACTCGGAATGGCGCGTGACTTTGTGAGGCACCTCCGTGTGCCAAAAATAGGCCACGGGCACAGCAACGCCCAAAAATACCAACCCGAAGGCCGCGGCGCCAAGTTCGTCCAGCGGAAAAAGGCCACAAAAACGGGTGGGCTATAGCCTTGGGGGGTGAGGCTGGCCAACATCGTCCTCCGGACTCGGAATGGCGCGAGACTTTGCGAGGCACCTCCGTGTGCCAAAAATAGGCCACGGGAACAGCCGCACCCAACTATACCAACCCGAAGGCCGCGGCGCCAAGTTCGTCCAGCGGAAAAAGGCCACAAAAATGGGTGGGCTATAGCCTTGGGGGGTGGGGCTGGCCAACTTCGTCCGCCGGACTCGGAATGGCGCGAAACTTTGCGGGGCGCCTCCGTGTACCCAAAATAGGCCGCAGGCACAGCCGCGCCCAAAAATACCAACCCGAAGGCCACGGCGCCAACTTCGTCGAGCGGAAAAAGGCCACAAAAACGGGTGGGCTATAGCCTTGGGGGGTGGGGCGGGCCAACTTCGTCCGCCGGACTCGGAATGGCGCGTGACTTTGTGAGGCACCTCCGTGTGCCAAAAATAGGCCACGGGCACAGCAACGCACAAAAATACCTACCCGAAGGCCGCGGCGGCAAGTTCGTCCAGCGGAAAAAGGCCACAAAAACGGGTGGGCTATAGCCTTGGGGGGTGGGGCTGGCCAACTTCGTCCGCCGGACTCGGAATGGCGCGAGAGTTTGCGAGGCACCTCCGTGTGCCAAAAATAGGCCGCGGACACAGCCGCGCCCAAAAATACCCGTCCGAAGGCCGCGGCGCCAAGTTCGTCCAGCGGAAAAAGGCCACAAAAACGCGTGGGCTATAGCCTTGGGGGGTGGGCCTGGCCGACTTCGTCCGCCGGACTCGGAATGGCGCGAGACTTTGCGAGGCGCCTCCGTGTGCCAAAAATAGGACGCGGGCACAGCCGCGCCCAAAAATACCCGCCAGATGGCCGCGGCGCCAAGTTCGTCCAGCGGAAAACGGCCACAAAAACGGGTAGGTTATAGCCTTGGGGGGTGGGGCTGGCCAACTTCGTCCGCCGGATTGGGAATGGCGCGAGACTTTGCGAGGTGCCTCCGTGTTCCAAATATAGGCCTCGGGCACAGCCGCGCCCAAAAATACCCGCCCGAAGGCCGCAGTGCCAAGTTCGTCCAGCGGAAAACGGCCACAAAAACGGGTGCGCTATAGCCTTGGGGGGTGAGGCTGGCCAACATCGTCCTCCGGACTCGGAATGGCGCGAGACTTTGCGAGGCACCTCCGTGTGCCAAAAATAGGCCACGGGCACAGCCGCACCCAACTATACCAACCCGAAGGCCGCGGCGCCAAGTTCGTCCACCGGAAAAAGGCCACAAAAACGGGTGGGCTATAGCCTTGGGGGGTGGGGCTGGCCAACTTCGTCCGCCGGACTCGGAATGGCGCGAAACTTTGCGGGGCGCCTCCGTGTACCCAAAATAGGCCGCAGGCACAGCCGCGCCCAAAAATACCAACCCGAAGGCCACGGCGCCAAGTTCGTCCAGCGGAAAAAGGCCACAAAAACGGGTGGGCTATAGCCTTGGGGGGTGGGGCGGGCCCACTTCGTCCGCCGGACTCGGAATGGCGCGTGACTTTGGGAGGCACCTCCGTGTGCCAAAAATAGGCCACGGGCACAGCAACGCCCAAAAATACCCACCCGAAGGCCGCGGCGCCAAGTTCGTCCAGCGGAAAAAGGCCACAAAAACGGGTGGGCTATAGCCTTGGGGGGTGGGGCTGGCCAACTTCGTCCGCCGGACTCGGAATGGCGCGAGACATTGCGAGGCGCCTACGTGTGCTAAAAATAGGCCGCGGGCACAGCCGCGCCCAACTATACCAACCCGAAGGGCGCGGCGCCAAGTTCGTCCAGCGGAAAAAGGCCACAAAAACGGGTGGGCTATAGCCTTGGGGGGTGAGGCTGGCCAACATCGTCCTCCGGACTCGGAATGGCGCGAGACTTTGCGAGGCACCTCCGTGTGCCAAAAATAGGCCACGGGAACAGCCGCACCCAACTATACCAACCCGAAGGCCGCGGCGCCAAGTTCGTCCAGCGGAAAAAGGCCACAAAAATGGGTGGGCTATAGCCTTGGGGGGTGGGGCTGGCCAACTTCGTCCGCCGGACTCGGAATGGCGCGAAACTTTGCGGGGCGCCTCCGTGTACCCAAAATAGGCCGCAGGCACAGCCGCGCCCAAAAATACCAACCCGAAGGCCACGGCGCCAACTTCGTCGAGCGGAAAAAGGCCACAAAAACGGGTGGGCTATAGCCTTGGGGGGTGGGGCGGGCCAACTTCGTCCGCCGGACTCGGAATGGCGCGTGACTTTGTGAGGC
>JAUJEF010000184.1:0-48966 GCA_030444885.1 Citrus sp. QX-2021
CGAAGTGGGCCACCCCACCCCCAAGGCTATAGCCCACCCGCTTTTGTGGCCTTTTTCCTCTTCCTGGACGATCTTGGCGCCTGGCTTCTTCATGGTATTTTTGGCGTGACAGCTCAAGGCCTATTTTCGGCACACGGAGGTGCCTCGCAAAGTCTCGTGCCATTCCGAGTCCGGCGAACGAAGTGGGCCACCCCACCCCCCAAGGCTATAGCCCACCCGTTTTTGTGGCCTTTTTCCGCTGGACGAACTTGGCCCCCCGGCCTTTGGGCGGGTATTTTTGGGTGCGGCTGTACCCGCATCCTATTTTTGGCAGACGGAGGCCCCTCCCAAAGTCTCGCAGCATTCCGAGTCCGGCGGACGAAGTCGGCCAGCCCCACCCCCCAAGGCTATAGCCCACCCGTTTTTGTGGCCTTTTTCCGCTAGACGAACTTGGCGCCCCGGCCTTCGGGCGGTTATTTTTGGACGCCGCTGTGCCCGCGGCCTATTTTTGGCACACGGAGGTGCCTCGCAAAGTCTCGCGCCTTTTCGAGTCCGGCGGACGAAGTGGGCCAGCCCCACCCCCCAAGGCTATAGCCCACCCGTTTTTGTGGCCATTTTCCGCTGGAGGAACTTGGCGCCCCGGCCTTCGGGCGGGTATTTTTGGGCGTGGCTGTGCCTGCGGCAGATTTTCGGCACACGGAGGTGCCTCGCAAAGTCTCGTGCCATTCCGAGTCCGGCGAACGAAGTGGGCCACCCCACCCCCCAAGGCTATAGCCCACCCGTTTTTGTGGCCTTTTTCCGCTGGACGAACTTGGCGCCCCGGCCTTCGGGCGGGTATTTTTGGCGCAAGCTGTTCAAGGCCTATTTTTGGCACACGGAGGTGCCTCGCAAAGTCTCGCGCCCTTTCGAGTCCGGCGGTCGAAGTGGGCCAGCCCCACCCCCCAAGGCTATAGCCCACCCGTTTTTGTGGCCTTTTTCCGGTGGACGAACTTGGCGCCCCGGACTTCGGGCAGGTATTTTTGGGCGCGGCTGTGCCTGCGGCCTATTTTTGGCACACGGAGGTGCCTCACAAACTCTCGCGCCATTCCGAGTCCGGCGGACGAAGTTGGCCAGCCCCACCCCCCAAGGGGATGGCCCACCCGGTGTTGTGGCCTTTTTCCGCTGGACGACCTTGGCGCCCCGGCCTTCGGGCGGGTATTTTGGCGTGGGCTGTGCCTGTGGCCTATTTTTGGCACACGGAGGTGCCTCGCAAAGTCTCGTGCCATTCCGAGTCCGGCGAACGAAGTGGGCCACCCCACCCCCCAAGGCTATAGCCCACCCGTTTTTGTGGCCTTTTTCCGCTGGACGAACTTGGCCCCCGGCCTTTGGGCGGGTATTTTTGGGTGCGGCTGTGCCGCGCGCCTATTTTTGGCACACGGAGGTGCCTCACAAAGTCTCGCGCCATTCCGAGTCCGGGGCGGACGAGTGGGCCAGCCCCACCCCCAAGGCTATAGCCCACCTGCTTTTCTAGCCTTTTTCCGCTGGACGAACTTGACGCCCGCCTTCGGGCGGTATTTTTGGGTGCGGCTGTGCCCGCATCCTATTTTTGGCAGACGGAGGCCCCTCCCAAAGTCTCGCAGCATTCCGAGTCCGGCGGACGAAGTCGGCCAGCCCCACCCCCCAAGGCTATAGCCCACCCGTTTTTGTGGCCTTTTTCCGCTGGACGAACTTGGCGCCCCGGCCTTCGGGCGGGTATTTTTGGACGCGGCTGTGCCCGCGGCCTATTTTTGGCACATGGAGGCGCCGCAAAGTCTCGCGCCATTCGAGTCCGGCGACGAAGTGGGCCAGCCCCACCCCCAAGGCTATAGCCCACCCGCTTTTGTGGCCTCTTTCCGCTGGACGATCTTGGCGCCCGGCCTTCGGCGGGTATTTTTGACGCGGCTGTGCCCGCGGCCTATTTTTGGCACACGGAGGCGCCGCAAAGTCTCGCGCCATTCGAGTCCGGCGGACGGTTGGCCAGCCCCACCCCCAAGGCTATAGCCCACCCGTTGTTGTGGCCTCTTTCCGCTGGAGGAACTTGGCGCCCGGCCTTCGGGCGTGGTATTTTTGGGCGCGGCTGTGCCCGCGGCCTATTTTTGGCACACGGAGGTGCCTCGCAAAGTCTCGCGCCATTCGAGTCCGGGCGGACGGTTGGCCAGCCCCACCCCCAAGGCTATAGCCCACCTGCTTTTGTGGCCTCTTTCCGCTGGACGATCTTGCGCCCGGCCTTCGGGCGGGTATTTTTGGCGCGGCTGTGCCCGCGGCCTATTTTTGGCACACGGAGGCGCCTCGCAAAGTCTCGCGCCATTCGAGTCCGGCGGACGAAGTTGGCCAGCCCCACCCCCAAGGCTATAGCCCACCCGCTTTTGTGGCCTCTTTCCGCTGGACGACCTTGGCGCCCGGCCGCCGGGCGGGTATTTTTGGCATGCTGTGCCCGCGGCCTATTTTTGGCACACGGAGGTGTCTCGCAAAGTCTCGCGCCATTCGAGTCCGGCGGACGGTTGGCCAGCCCCACCCCCAAGGCTATAGCCCACCCGCTTTTGTGGCCTCTTTCCGCTGGACGAACTTGGCGCCCGGCCTCGGGCAGGTATTTTTTGCGGGCTGTGCCCGCGGCCTATTTTTGGCACACGGAGGCGCCGCAGCAAAGTCTCGCGCCATTCGAGTCCGGCGGACAAAGTTGGCCAGCCCCACCCCCAAGGCTATAGCCCACCCGCTTTTGTGGCCGCTTTCCGCTGGACGACTTGGCGCCCTGCCTCGGGCGGGTATTTTTGGCGCGGCTGTGCCTCGCGGCCTATTTTTGGCACACGGAGGCGCCTCGCAAAGTCTCGCGCCATTCGGAGTCCGCGGACGGTTGGCCAGCCCCACCCCCCAAGGCTATAGCCCACCCGTTGTTTTGGCCTCAATCCGCTGCACGAACTTGCCGCCCCGGCCGGCCGGCGGGTATTTTTGGGCGCGGCTGTGCCCGCGGCCTATTTTTGGCACACGGAGGCGCCTCGCAAAGTCTCGCGCCATTCGGAGACCGGCGGACGAAGTTGGCCAGCCCCACCCCCCAAGGCTATAGCCCACCCGTTTTTGTGGCCTCTTTCCGCTGGACGAACTTGGCGCCCCGGCCGTCGGGCGGGTATTTTTGGGTGCGGCTGTGCCCGCGGCCTATTTTTGGCACACGGAGGCGCCTCGCAAAGTCTCGCGCCATTCGGAGTCCGGCGGACGAAGTTGGCCAGCCCCACCCCCCAAGGCTATAGCCCACCCGTTTTTGTGGCCTCTTTCCGCTGGGACGATCTTGGCGCCCGGCCTTCGGGCGGGTATTTTGGGCGCGGCTGTGCCGGCGTCCTATTTTTGGCACACGGAGGCGCCCGCAAAGTCTCGCGCCATTCGAGTCCGGCGGACGGGTTGGCCAGCCCCACCCCCAAGGCTATAGCCCACCCGCTTTTTCTGGCCTCTTTCCGCTGGACGAACTTGGCGCCCGGCCGCCGGGCGGGTATTTTTGGCGCGGCTGTGCCCGCGGCTATTTTTGGCACACGGAGGCGCTCGCAAAGTCTCGCGCCATTCGAGTCCGCGGACGGTTGGCCAGCCCCACCCCCAAGGCTATAGCCCACCTTTTTGTGGCCTCTTTCCGCTGGACGAACTTGGCGCCCGGCCGTCGGGCGGGTATTTTTGGGCACGGCTGTGCCCGCGCCTATTTTTGGCACACGGAGGCGCCGCAAAGTCTCGCGCCATTCCGAGTCCGGCGGACGAAGTTGGCCAGCCCCACCCCCAAGGCTATAGCCCACCCGCTTTTGTGGCCTCTTTCCGCTGGACGAACTTGGCGCCCGGCCGCCGGGCGGGTATTTTTGGCGCGGCTGTGCCTGCGGCCTATTTTTGGCACACGGAGGCGCTCGCAAAGTCTCGCGCCATTCGAGTCCGCGGACGGTTGGCCAGCCCCACCCCCAAGGCTATAGCCCACCCGCTTTTGTGGCCTCTTTCCGCTGGACGAACTTGGCGCCCGGCCGCCGGGCGGGTATTTTGGCGCGGCTGTGCTCGCGGTCTATTTTTGGCACACGGAGGCGCCTCGCAAAGTCTCGCGCCATTCGAGTCCGGCGGACGAAGTTGGCCAGCCCCACCCCCAAGGCTATAGCCCACCTGCTTTTGTGGCCTCTTTCCGCTGGACGAACTTGGCGCCCGGCCTTCGGGCAGGTATTTTGGGCGCGGCTGTGCCTGCGGTCTATTTTTGGCACACGGAGGCGCCTCGCAAAGTCTCGCGCCATTCGAGTCCGGCGGACAAAGTTGGCCAGCCCCACCCCCAAGGCTATAGCCCACCCGCTTTTGTGGCCGCTTTCCGCTGGACGATCTTGGCGCCCGGCCTTCGGGCGGGTATTTTGGCGCGGCTGTGCCCGCGGCCTATTTTTTTGCACACGGAGGCGCCTCGCAAAGTCTCGCGCCATTCGAGTCCGGCGGACGGTTGGGCAGCCCCACCCCAAGGCTATAGCCCACCCGTTTTGTGGCCTCTTTCCGCTGGACGACCTTGGCGCCCGGCCGCCGGGCGGGTATTTTTGCGCGGCTGTGCCCGCGGCCTATTTTTGGCACACGGAGGCGCCTCGCAAAGTCTCGCGCCATTCGAGACCGGGCGGACGAAGTTGGCCAGCCCCACCCCCAAGGCTATAGCCCACCTGCTTTTGTGGCCTCTTTCCGCTGGACGAACTTGGCGCCCGGCCGCCGGGCGGGTATTTTTGGCGCGGCTGTGCCCGCGCCTATTTTTGGCACACGGAGGCGCTCGCAAAGTCTCGCGCCATTCGAGACCGGGCGGACGGTTGGCCAGCCCCACCCCCAAGGCTATAGCCCACCCGCTTTTTGTGGCCTCTTTCCGCTGGACGAACTTGGCGCCCGGCCGCCGGGCGGGTATTTTTGGCGCGGCTGTGCCCAAGGCCTATTTTTGGCACACGGAGGCGCGGCGCAAAGTCTCGCGCCATTCGAGTCCGGCGGACGGTTGGCCAGCCCCACCCCCAAGGCTATAGCCCACCCGTTTTGTGGCCGCTTCCGCTGGCCGACTTGGCGCTCCGCCTTCGGGCGGGGTATTTTGGGCGCGGCTGTGCCTCGCGGCCTATTTTTGGCACCCGGAGGCGCGCCGCAAAGTCTCGCGCCATTCCGAGTCCGGCAGAGACGGTTGGCCAGCCCCACCCCCAAGGCTATAGCCCACCCGCTTTTGTGGCCTTTTACCGCTGTACGAACTTGGCGCCCCGGCCTTCGGGCGGGGCTGTGCCCGCGGTCTATTTTTGGCACATGGAGGCCCCTCGCAAAGTCTCGCCCCATTCCAAGTCCGGCGGACGAACTTCGCCCGCGCCCCTCACCAAGGCTATAGCCCACCCGCTTTTGGCCATTTTTCCGCTGGGGTTTTCAGCACCACGATCTTCGGCGCTTTATTTTGGGCGCGGCTTTGTCCGCGGCTTATTTTTAGCACCCGAGGGCCCGTAAAGTCTCGCCCCATTCCGAGTCTCATGCGGACGAACTTCTCCAGCCGCCCCACCAAGGCTATAGCCCACCCGCTTTTTTGCCCATTTTTCCGCTGGGGTTTTGGCACCACGACCTTCGGCACTTATTTTTGGGCACGGCTTTGACCGCCGCTTTATTTTTGGCACCCCGAGGCCCTCGCAAAGTCGCGCCCCATTCCGAGTCCGCGGATAAACTTCGCCGCGCCCCCACCAAGGCTATAGCCCACCCGTTTTTGGCCGTTTTTCCGCTGGGGTTGTGGGCACGATCTTCGGGCGCGGCTTTGCCTGGCGCTTATTTTTGGCCCCCTAGGCCCCTCGCAAAGTGTCGCCCCATTCCGAGTCCGCGGACGAATCTCGCCCGCGCCCCGCCAAGGCTATAGCCCACCCGCTTTTTTGGCCATTTTTCTGCTGGGTGGTTTTGGCACCACGACCTTCGGGCGCTTATTTTTGGCGCGGCTTTGCCCGCGCCTATTTTTGGCACTCGAGGTCCTCGCAATGTCTCGCCCCATTCCGAGTCCGCGGACGAATCTCGCCCGCGCCCCCCACCAAGGCTATAGCCCACCCGTTTTTTGGCCATTTTTCCGCTGGGGGTTTTGGCGCCACGATTTTCGGGCATTTATTTTTGGCCGCGGCTTTGTTCTCCTCTTATTTTTGGAACACCTAGGCCCCTCGCAAAGTCTCGCCCCATTCCGAGTCCGTGGACGAACTCGCCTCGCGCCCCACCAAGGCTATAGCCCACCCGCTTTTGGCCATTTTTCCGCTGGGAGTTTTGGCACCATGACCTTCGGGCGCTTTATTTTGGGTGCAGCTTTGTCCGCGGCTTATTTTTGGCACCCCGAGGGCCCTCGCAAAGTCTCGCCCCATTCCGAGTCCGGCGAACGAACTTTGCCCGCGCCCCCCACCAAGGCTATAGCCCACCCGTTTTTTGGCCATTTTTCCGCTGGGGGGTTTTCGCACAACGATCCTCGGGCGCTTATTTTTGGGCGCGGCTTAGTCCGCGGCTTATATTTGGCACCCCGAGGCCGCTCGCAAAGTCTCGCCCCATTCCGAGTTCGGCGGACGAACTGGGCCAGCCCCTCCCCCCAAGGCTATAGCCCACCCGTTTTTTGCCCATTTTTCCGCTGGTGGGTTTGGGCGCGCCGACCTTCGGGGGGTTATTTTTGGGCGCGGCTGTGCCCGCGGACTATTTTTGGCACGCGGAGGCTGCTCGCAAAGTCTCGCCCCATTCCGAGTCCGGCGGACGGCGGGCAACCCTCCCCCAAGGTCAGAGCCCATCCGTTTTTGGCCATTTTTCCGCTGGGGGGTTTGGGCGCGCCGACCTTCGGGGGGTTATTTTTGGGCGCTCCTGTGCCCACGGACTAGTTTTGGCACAAGGAGGCTGCTCGTAAAGTCTCGCCCTTTCCGAGTCCGGCGGACGGTTGGCCAGCCCTCCCCCAAGGCTATAGCCCACCCGTTTTTGTCCATTTTTCCACTGGGGTTTGGGCGCGCCGACCGTCCGGGGATTATTTTAGGGCGCTGCTGTGCCCGTGGCGTATTTTTGGCACGCGGAGGCCGCCGCAGTCTCGCCCCATTCCGAGTCCGCGCGGACGGTTGGCGAGCCCTCCCCCAAGGCTATAGCCCACCCATTTTTTGGCCATTTTTCCGCGGGGGGGTTTGGCCGCGCCGACCTTCGGGGGATTATTTTTGGGCGCAGTTGTGCCCGCGGCCTACTTTTGGCACGCGGAGGCCGCTCGTAAAGTCTCACCCCATTCCGAGTCCGGCGGACGAAGTTGGCATGCCCCTCCCCCCAAGGCTACAGCCCACCCGTTTTTTGGCCATTTTTCCGCTGGGGGGTTTGGGCGCGCCGACCTTCGGGGGTTATTTTTGGGCGTGGCTGTGCCCGTTGCCTATTTTTGGCATGCGGAGGCCGCGTCAGAAGTCTCGCCCCATTCCGAGTCCGGCGGACGAACTTGGCCAGCCCCTCCCCAAGGCTATAGCCCACCCGCTTTTTTGACCATTTTTCCGCTGGGGTTTGGGCGGTTATTTTTGCCGCTGCCTGTGCCCGCGGCCTATTTTTGGTACGCGGAGGCCGCTCGCAAATTCTCACCCCATTCCGAATCCGGCGGACGAAGTGGGCCAGCCCCTCCCCCCAAGGCTATAGCCCACCCATTTTTTGGCCATTTTTCCGCTGGGGGGTTTGGGCGCGCCGACCTTCGGGGGTTATTTTTGGGCGTGGCTGTGCCCGGGGCTATTTTTTACACGCAGAGGCCGCTCGCAAAGTCTCACCCCATTCCGAGTCCCGCGGATGAAGTTGGCCAGCCCCACCCCCCAAGGCTATAGCCCGCCCGTTTTTTGGCCATTTTTCCGCTGGGGGGTTTGGGTGCGCCGACCTTCGGGGGGTTATTTTTCAGAGCGGCTGTACCCGCGGCCTATTTTTGGTACGCAGAGGCCGCTAGCAAAGTCTCGTCCCATTCCGAGTCCGGCGGACGAAGTGGGCCAGCCCCTCCCCCCAAGGCTATAGCCCACCCGTTTTTTGGACATTTTTCCGCTGGTGGGCTTGGGCGCGCCGACCTTCGGGGGGTTATTTTTGGGCGCGGCTGTCCCCGCGGCCTATTTTTGGCACGCGGAGGCCGCTCGTAAAGTCTCGCCCCATTCCGAGTCCGGCGGACGTAGTGGGCCAGCCCCTCCCCCCAAGGCTATAGGCCACCAGTTTTTTGGCCATTTTTCCGCTGGGGGTTTGGGCGCGCCGACCTTCAGGGGGTTATTTTTGGGCGCTGCTGTGCTCATGCATATTTTTGGCACGCGGAGGCCGCTCGCAAAGTCTCTCCCCATTCCGAGTCCGGTGAACGAAGTCGGCCAGCCCCTCCCCCCAAGGCTATAGCCCACCCGTTTTTTGGCCATTTTTCCGCTGGGGGGTTTGGGCCAGCCGACCTTCGGGGGGTAATTTTTAGGCGCGGCTGTGCCCGCGGCCTATTTTTGGAATGCGGAGGCCGCTCGCAAAGTCTCGTCCCATTCCGAGTCCGGCGGACGAAGTGGGCCAGCCCCTCCCCCCAAGGCTATAGCCCACCCGTTTTTTGACCATTTTTCCGCTGGTGGGTTTGGGCGCGCCGACCTTCCGGGGATTATTTTTGGGCGCTGCTGTGCCCGTGGCGTATTTTTGGCACGCGGAGGCCGCTCGCAAAGTCTCGCCCCATTCCGAGTCCGGCGGACGAAGTGGGCCAGCCCCTCCCCCCAAGGCTATAGCCCACCCGTTTTTTGGCCATTTTTCCGCTGGCGGGTTTGGGCGCGCCGACCTTCGGGGGGTTATTTTTGGGCGCGGCTGTGCCCGCAGCCTATTTTTGGCACGTGCAGGCCGCTCGCAATGTCTCGCCCCATTCCGAGTCCGGCGGACGAAGTTGGCCAACCCCTCCACCTAAGGCTATCGCCCACCCGTTTTTTGGCCATTTTTCCGCGGGGGGGTTTGGGCGCGCCGACCTTCGGGGGGTTATTTTTGGGCGCGGCTGTGCCCGCTGACTAATTTTGTCACAAGGAGGCCGCTCGCAAAGTCTCGCCCCATTCCGAGTCCGGCGGACGAAGTGGGCCAGGCCCACCCCCCAAGGCTACAGCCCACCCGTTTTTTGGCCATTTTTCCGCTAGGGGGTTTGGGCGCGCCGACCTTCGGGGGGTTATTTTTCAGCGCGGCTGTACCCGCGGCCTATTTTTTGCACGTGGAGTCCGCTCGCAAAGTCGCATCCCATTCCGAGTCCGGCGGACGAAGTGGGCCAGCCCCACCCCCCAAGGCTATAGCCCACCCGTTTTTTGGCCATTTTTCCGCTGGGGGTTTGGGCGCGCCGACCTTCGTGGGGTTATTTTTGGACGCGGCTGTGCCCGCGGCTTATTTTTGGCACGCGGAGGCCGTTCGCAAAGTCTCGCTCCATTCCGAGTCCGGCGGACGAAGTGGGCCAGCCCCACCCCCCAAGGCTATAGCCCACCCGTTTTTTGGCCATTTTTCCGCTGGGGGTTTGGGCGCGCTGACCTTCAGGGGGTTATTTTTGGGCGCTGCTGTGCCCGCGGCCTATTTTTGGCACGCGGAGGCTGCTCGCAAAGTCTCGCCCCATTCTGAGTCCGGCGGACGAAGTGGGCCAGCCCCTCCCCCCAAGGCTATAGCCCACCCGTTTTTTGGTCATTTTTCCACTGGTGGGCTTGGGCGCGCCGACCTTCGGGGGGTTATTTTTGGGCGCGGCTGTCCCCGCGGCCTATTTTTGGCACGCTGGAGGCCGCCAGAAAGTCTCGCCCCATTCCGAGTCCGGCGGACGTAGTGGGCCAGCCCCTCCCCCCAAGGCTATAGACCACTCGTTTTTTGGCCATTTTTCCGCTGGGGGTTTGGGCGCGCCGACCTTCAGGGGGTTATTTTTGGGCGCTGCTGTGCCCGCGGCATAGTTTTGGCACACGGAGGCCACTCGCAAAGTCTCTCCCCATTCCGAGTCCGGCGAACGAAGTCGGCCAGCCCCTCCCCCCAAGGCTATAGCCCACCCGTTTTTTGGCCATTTTTCCGCTGGTGGGTTTGGGCGCGCCGACCTTCGGGGGGTTATTTTTGGGCGCGGCTGTGCCCGCGGCCTATTTTTGGGACGCGGAGGCTGCTCGCAAAGTCTCGCCCCATTCCGAGTCCGGCGGACGAAGTGGGCCAGCCCCTCCCCCCAAGGCTATAGCCCACCCGTTTTTTGGCCATTTTTCCGCTGGCGGGTTTGGCCGCGCCGACCTTCGGGGGGTTATTTTTGGGCGCGGCTGTGCCCGCGGCCTATTTTTGGCACGCGGAGGCTGCTCGCAAAGTCTCGCCCCATTCCGAGTCCGGCGGACGAAGTTGGCCAGCCCCTCCCCCTAAGGCTATCGCCCACCCGTTTTTTGGCCATTTTTCCGCGGGGGGGTTTGGGCGCGCCGACCTTCGGGGGGTTATTTTTGGCGCGGCTGTGCCCGCGGCCTATTTTTGGCACAAGGAGGCCGCTCGCAAAGTCTCGCCCCATTCCGAGTCCGGCGGACGAAGTTGGGCAGGCCCACCCCCCAAGGCTACAGCCCACCCGTTTTTTGGCCATTTTTCCGCTAGGGGGTTTGGGCGCGCCGACCTTCGGGGGGTTATTTTTGGGCGCGGCTGTACCCGCGGCCTATTTTTTGCACGTGGAGTCCGCTCGCAAAGTCGCATCCCATTCCGAGTCCGGCGGACGAAGTGGGCCAGCCCCTCCCCCCAAGGCTATAGCCCACCCGTTTTTTGGCCATTTTTCCGCTGGGGGGCTTGGGAGCGCCGAACTTCGGGAGGTTATTTTTGGGCGCGGCTGTGCCCGCGGCCTATTTTTGGCACGTGCAGGCCGCTCGCAATGTCTCGCCCCATTCCGTGTCCGGCGGACGAAGTGGGCCAGCCCCTCCCCCCAAGGCTATAGCCCACCCGTTTTTTGGCCATTTTTCCGCTGGGGGGTTTGGGCGCGCCGAACTTCGGGTGGTTATTTTTGGGCGCGGCTGTGCCCGCGGCCTATTTTTGGCACGCGCAGGCCACTCGCAATGTCTCGCCCCATTCCGAGTCCGCGGACGGTTGGCCAGCCCCTCCCCCCAAGGCTATAGCCCACCCGTTTTTTGCCCATTTTTCCGCTGGGGGGTTTGGGCGCGCTGACCTTCGGGGGGTTATTTTTGTGCGCTACTGTGCCCGCGGCCTATTTTTGGCACGCAGAGGCCGCTCACAAAGTCTCACCCCATTCCGAGTCCGGCGGACGAAGTTGGCCAGCCCCTCCCCCCAAGGCTATAGCCCACCCGTTTTTTGGCCATTTTTCCGCTGGCGGGTTTGGCCGCGCCGACCTTTGGGGGATTATTTTTGCACGCGGCTGTGCGCGCGGCCTATTTTTGGCACACGGAGGCCGCTCGCAAAGTGTCTCCCCATTCCGGGTCCGGCGGACGAAGTGGGCCGGCCCCTCCCGCCAAGGCTATAGCCCACCTGTTTTTTGGCCATTTTTCCGCTGGTAGGTTTGGGCGCGCCGACCTTCGGGGGGTTATTTTTGGACGCGGCTGTGCCCGCGGCCTATTTTTGGTATGCGGAGGTCCCTCGCAAAGTCTCACCCCATTCCGAGTCCGCGGACGACGTTGGCCAGCCCTCCCCCAAGTCTATAGCCCACCCGTTTTTGGCCATTTTTCCACCTGGGGTTTGGGCGTGCCGACCTTCGGGGTTATTTTTGGCACGGCTGTTCCCGCGGCCTATTTTTGGCATCGCTGAGGCCGCCGCAATGTCTCGCCCCATTCCGAGTCTGGGCGGACGAAGTGGGCCAGCCCTCCCCCAAGGCTATAGCCCACCCGCTTTTTTCGCCATTTTTCCGCTGGGGTTGGCGCACGACCTTTCGGGGTTATTTTTGGGCGCGGCTGTGCCCACGGCCTATTTTTGGTACGTTTAGGCCGCTTGTAAAGTCTCGTACCATTCTGAGTCCGGCGGACGAAGTTGGCCAGCCCCTCCCCCCAAGGCTATAGCCCACCCGTTTTTTGGCCATTTTTCTGCTGGGGGAATTGGGCGCGCCGACCTTCGGGGGGTTATTTTTAGTACGGCTGTGCCCGCGGCCTATTTTTGGCACGTGGAGGCCGCTCGCAAAGTCTCGTCCCATTCCGAGTCCGGCGGACAAAGTTGGCCAGCCCCTCCCCCCAAGGCTATAGCCCACCCGTTTTTTGGCCATTTTTCCGCAGGGTGGTTTGGGCGCGCCGACCTTCGGGGGGTTATTTTTGGGTGCGGCTTTGCCCGCAGCCTATTTTTGGCACACGGAGGCCGCTCGCAAAGGCTCGCCCCATTCCGAGTCCGGCGGACGAAGTTGGCCAGCCCCTCCCCCCAAGGCTATAGCCCACCCGTTTTTTGGCCATTTTTCCGCTGGGGGGTTTGGGCGTGCCGACCTTCGGGGGGTTATTTTTGGGCGCGGCTGTGCCCACGGCCTATTTTTGGCACGCTTAGGCCGCTCGTAAAGTCTCGCACCATTCTGAGTCCGGCGGACGGTTGGCCCAGCCCTCCCCCCACGGCTATAGCCCACCCGTTTTTTGGCCATTTTTCCGCTGGGGGAATTGGGCGCGCCGACCTTCGGGGGGTTATTTTTAGTACGGCTGTGCCCGCGGCCTATTTTTGGCACGTGGAGGCCACTCGCAAAGTCTCGTCCCATTCCGAGTCCGGCGGACAAAGTTGGCCAGCCCCTCCCCCCAAGGCTATAGCCCACCCGTTTTTTGGCCATTTTTCCGCTGGGGGGTTTGGGCGCGCCGACCTTTGGGGGGTTATTTTTGGGTGCGGCTTTGCCCGCAGCCTATTTTTGGCACGCGGAGGCCGCTCGCAAAGTCTCGCACCATTCCGAGTCCGGTGGACGAAGTCGGCCAGCCCCTCCCCCCAAGGCTATAGCCCACCCGTTTTTTGGCCATTTTTCCGCTGGGGGGTTTGGGTGCGCTGACCTTCGGGGTGTTATTTTTGGGCGCAGCTGTGTCCGCGGCCTATTTTTGGTACGCGGAGGCCACTCACAAAGTCTCGCCCCATTCCGAGTCCGGCGGACGAAGTTGGCCAGCCCCTCCCCCCAAGGCTATAGCCCACCCGTTTTTTGGCCATTTTTCCGCTGGGGGGTTTGGGCGCGCCGACCTTCGGGGGGTTATTTTTGGGCATGGCTGTGCCCGTGGCCTATTTTTGGCATGCGGAGGCCGCTCACAAAGTCTCGCCCCATTCCGAGTCCGGCGGACGAATTTCGCCCCACGCCCCCCACCAAGGCTATACCCCACCCGTTTTTTGGTCATTTTTCTGTTGGGGGGTTTGGGCACCACGACCTTCGGGCACTTATTTTTGGGCGTGGCTTTGCCTGAGGCTTATTTTTGGCACAACGAGGCCCCTCGCAAAGTCTCGCCTCATTCCGAGTCCGGCGGACGAACTTCGCCCGCGCCCCCCACCAAGGCTATAGCCCACCCGTTTTTTGGCCATTTTTCCGCTTGGGGGTTTTGGCACCACGACCTTCGGGTGCTTATTTTTGGGCGTGGCTTTGTCCGCAGCTTATTTTTGGCAGCCTGAGGCCCCTCGCAAAGTCTAGCCCCATTCCGAGTCCGGCGGTCGAACTTCGCCCGCGCCCCCCACCAAGGCTATAGCCCACCCGTTTTTTGGCCATTTTTCCGCTGGGGGGTTTTGGGACCACGATCTTCGGGCGCGGCTTTGCCCGTGGCTTATTTTTGGCACCCCGAGACCCCTCGCAAAGTCTCGCCCCATTCCGAGTCCGGCGGACAAACTTCGCCCGCGCCCCCCACCAAGGCTATAGCCCACCCGTTTTTTCGCCATTTTTCCGCTGGGGGGTTTTGGCACCACGATCATCGGGCGCTTATTTTTGGGCGCGGCTTTCCCCGTGGCTTATTTTTGGCAGCCCGAGGCCCCTCGCAAAGTCTAGGCCCATTCCGAGTCCGGCGGTCGAACTTCGCCCGCGGCCCCCACCAAGGCTATAGCCCACCCGTTTTTTGGCCATTTTTCCGCTGGGGGGTTTTGGCACCGCGATATTCGGGCGCTTAATTTTTGGCGCAGCTTTGCCTGCGGCTTATTTTTGGCACCCCTAGGCCCCTCGCAAAGTCTCACCCCATTCCGAGTCCGGCGGACGAACTTCGCCCGCGCCCCCCACCAAGGCTATAGCCCACCCGTTTTTTGCCATTTTTCCGCTGGGGGGTTTTCGCACCACGATCTTCGGGCGCTTATTTTTGGGCGTGGCTTTGCCCGCGGCTTATTTTTGGGCGCGGCTTTCCCCCATGGCTTATTTTAGGCACCCCGAGGCCCCTCGCAAAGTCTCGCCCCATTCCGAGTCCGGCGGACGAACTTCGCCCGCGCCGCCCACCAAGGCCATAGCCCACCCGTTTTATGGCCATTTTTCCGCTGCGGGGTTTTGGCACAACGACCTTCGGGCTCTTATTTTTGGGCGCGGCTTTGCCCGCGGCTTATTTTTGGCACCCCGAGGTCGCTCGCAAAGTCTCGCCCCATTCCGAGTCCGGCGGACGAACTTCGCCAGCGCCCCCCACCAAGGTTATAGCCCACCCGTTTTTTTGCCATTTTTCCGTTGGGGGGTTTTGGCCCCACGACCTTCGGGCGCTTATTTTTGGGCGAGGCTTTGCCCGCGTCTTATTTTTGGCCGCGGCTTTCCCCGCGGCTTATTTTTGGCACCCCGAGGTCCCTCGCAAAGTCTCGCCCCATTCCGAGTCCGGCGGATGAACTTTGCCCGCGCCCCCCACCAAGGCTATAGCCCACCCGTTTTTTGGCCATTTTTCCGCTGGGGGGTTTTGGCACCGCGATATTCGGGCGCTTATTTTTTGGCGCAGCTTTGCCTCTGCGGCTTATTTTTGGCACACCCGAGGCCCCTCGCAAAGTCTCACCCCATTCCGAGTCCGGCGGAAGAACTTCGCCCGCGCCCCCCACCAAGGCTATAGCCCACCCGTTTTTTGCCATTTTTCCGCTGGGGGGTTTTCGCACAACGATCTTCGGGCGCTTAGTTTTGGGCGTGGCTTTGCCCGCGGCTTATTTTTGGGAGCGGATTTCACAGCGCCTTATTAAAGGCAACCCGAGGCAACTCGCAAAGTCTCGCCCCATTCCGAGTCCGGCGGACGAACTTCGCCCGCGCCGCCCACCAAGGCCATAGCCCACCCGTTTTTTGGCCATTTTTCCGCTGCGGGGTTTTGGCACAACGACCTTCGGGCTCTTATTTTTGGGCGCGGCTTTGCCCGCGGCTTATTTTGGCACCCGAGGTCGCTCGCAAAGTCTCGCCCCATTCCGAGTCCGGCGGACGAACTTCGCCAGCGCCCCCCACCAAGGTTATAGCCCACCCGTTTTTTGGCCATTTTTCCGCTGGGGGGTTTTGGCCCCACGACCTTCGGGCGCTTATTTTTGGACAAGGCTTTGCCCGCGGCTTATTTTTGGCCGCGGCTTTCCCCGCGGCTTATTTTTGGCACCCCGAGGTCCCTCGCAAAGTCTCGCCCCATTCCGAGTCCGGCGGACGAACTTCGCCAGCGCTCCCCACCAAGGTTATAGCCCACCCGTTTTTTGGCCATTTTTCCGCTGGGGGTTTTGGTACCACGACCTTCGGGCACTTATTTTTGGGCGCGGCTTCGCCCGCGGCTTATTTTTGGCTCCCCGAGGCCCCTCGCAAAGTCTTGCCCCATTCCGAGTCCGGCGGATGAACTTTGCCCGCGCCCCCCACCAAGGCTATAGCCCACCCGTTTTTTGGCCATTTTTCCGCTGGGGGGTTTTGGCACCGCGATATTCGGGCGCTTATTTTTTGGTGCAGCTTTGCCTGCGGCTTATTTTTGGCACCCCGAGGCCCCTCGCAAAGTCTCACCCCATTCCGAGTCCGGCGGACGAACTTCGCCCGCGCCCCCCACCAAGGCCATAGCCCACCCGTTTTTTGGCCATTTTTCCGCTGCGGGGTTTTGGCACAACGACCTTCGGGCTCTTATTTTTGGGCGCGGCTTTGCCCGCGGCTTATTTTTGGTACCCCGAGGTCGCTCGCAAAGTCTCGCCCCATTCCGAGTCCGGCGGACGAACTTCGCCAGCGCCCCCCACCAAGGTTATAGCCCACCCGTTTTTTGGCCATTTTTCCGCTGGGGGGTTTTGGCCCCACGACCTTCGGGCGCTTATTTTTGGGCGCGGCTTTGTCCGCGGCTTATTTTTGGCACCCCGAGGTCCCTCGCAAAGTCTCGCACCATTCTGAGTCCGGCGGACGAACTTCGCCTGCGCCCCCCACCAAGGCTATAGCCCACCCGTTTTTTGGCCATTCCTCCGCTGGACGAACTTGGCGCCCCGGCCGTCGGGCGGTTATTTTTGGGCGCGGCTGTGCCCGCGGCCTATTTTTGGCACGCGAAGGCCGCTCATAAAGTCTCGCCCCATTCCGAGTCCGGCGGACGAAGTTGGCCAGCCCCTCCCCCCAAGGCTATAGCCCACCCGTTTTTTGGCCATTTTTCCGCTGGATGAACTTGGCGCCCCGGCCTTCGGACGGTTATTTATGGGTGTGGCTGTGCCCGCGGACTATTTTTTACATGAGGAGGCCGCTCGAAAAGTCTCGCCCTATTCCGAGTCCGGCAGACGAAGTTGGCCAGCCCCTCCCCCCAAGGCTATAGCCCACCCGTTTTTTGGCCATTTTTCCGCTGGACGAACTTGGCGCCCCGGCCTTCGGGCAGATATTTTTGGGCGGAGCTGTGCCCGCGGCCTGTTTCTGGCACGCTTAGGCCGCTCGCAAAGTCTCGCCCCATTGCGAGTCCGGCAGACGATGTTGGCCAGCCCCTCCCCCCAAGGCTATAGCCCACCCGTTTTTTGGCCATTCCTCCGCTGGACGAACTTGGCGCCCCGGCCGTCGGGCGGTTATTTTTGGGCGCGGCTGTGCCCGCGGCCTGTTTTTGGCACGCGAAGGCCGCTCATAAAGTCTCGCCCCATTCCGAGTCCGGCGGACGAAGTCGGCCAGCCCCTCCCCCCAAGGCGATAGCCCACCCGTTTTTTGGCCATTTTTCCGCTGGATGAACTTGGCGCCCCGGCCTTCGGACGGTTATTTATGGGTGCGGCTGTGCCCGCGGACTATTTTTTACATGCGGAGGCCGCTCGAAAAGTCTCGCCCTATTCTGAGTCCGGCAGACGAAGTTGGCCAGCCCCTCCCCCCAAGGCTATAGCCCACCCGTTTTTTGGCCATTTTTCCGCTGGACGAACTTGGCGCCCCGGCCTTCGGGAGGTTATTTTTGGACGCGGCTGTGCCCGCGGCCTATTTTTGGCACACGGAGGCCGCTCGCAAAGTCTCGCCCCATTCCGAGTCCGGCGGACGAAGTTGGCCAGCCCCTCCCCCCAAGGCTATAGCACACCCGTTTTTTTGCCATTTTTCTCCTGGGGGGTTTGGGTGCTCCGACCTTCGTGTGGTTATTATTGGGCGCGGCTGTGCCCGCGGCCTATTTTTGGCACGCGGAGGCCGCTCGCAAAGTCTCGCCCCATACCGAGTCCGGCGGACCAAGTTGGCCAGCCCCTCCCCCGAAGGCTATAGCCCACCCGTTTTTTGGCCATTTTTCCGCTGGACGAACTTGGCGCCCCGGCCTTCGGGAACTTATTTTTGGACGCGGCTGTGTCCGCGGACTATTTTTGGCACGCGGAGGCCGCTCGCAAAGTCTCGCCCCATTCCGAGTCCGGCGGACGAAGCTGGCCAACCCCTTCCCCCAATCCTATAGCCCACCCGTTTTTTGGCCATTTTTCCGCTGGGGGGTTTGGGCGCAACGACCTTCGGGGGGTTATTTTTGGGTGCGGCTGTGTCCGCGGCCTAATTTTGGCACGCGGAGGCCGCTCGCAAAGTCTCGGCCCATTCCGAGTCCCGGGGACGAAGTTGGCCAGCCCCTCCCCACAAGGCTATAGCCCGCCCGTGTTTTGGCCATTTTTCCGCTGGGGGGTTTGGGCGCGCCGACCTTCGGTCGATTATTTTTTGGCTGGGCTAAGCCCGCGGCCTATTTTTGGCACGCGGAGGCCACTCGCAAAGTCTCGCCCCATTCCGAGTCCGGCGGACGAAGTGGGCCAGCCCCTCCCCCTAAGGCTATAGCCCAACCGTTTTTTGGCCATTTTTCTGCTGGGGGGTTTGGGCGCAATGACCTTCGCGGGGTTATTTTTGGGCGCGGCTGTGCCCGCGGCCGATTTCTGGCACGCGGCCTATTTTTGGGCGCGGCTGTGCCCGCGGCCTATTTTTGGCACGCGGAGGCTGCTCGCAAAGTCTCGCCCCATTCCGAGTCCGGCGGACGAAGTTGGCCAGCCCCTCCCCCCAAGGATACAGCCCACCCGTTTTTTGGCCATTTTTCCGCGGGGGGGTTTGGGCGCACCGACCTTCGGGGGGTTATTTTTGGGCGCGGCTGTGCCCGCGACCTATTTTTGGCACGCGGAGGCCGCTCGCAAAGTCTCGCCCTATTCCGAGTCCGGCGGACGAAGTTGGCCAGCCCCTCCCCCCAAGGCTATAGCCCACCCGTTTTTTGGCCATTTTTCCGCTGGACGAACTTGGCGCCCCGGCCTTCGGCGGTTATTTTTGGGCGCGGCTGTGCCCACGGCCTATTTTTGCCACGTGAAGGCCGCTCGCAAAGTTTTGGCCCATTCCGAGTCCGGCGGACGAAGTTGGCCAGCCCCTCCCCCCAAGGCTATAGCCAACCCGTTTTTTGGCCATTTTTCCGCTGGACGAACTTGGCGCCCCGGCCTTCGGGGGGTTATTTTTGGGCGCGACTGTGCCCGCGGTCTATTTTTGGCACGCGGAGGCCGCTCGTAAAGTCTCGCCCCATTCCGAGTCCGGCGGACGAAGTTGGCCAGCCCCTCCCCCCAAGGCTATAGCCCACCCGTTTTTTGGCCATTTTTCCGCTGGACGAACTTGGCGCCCCGGCCTTCGGGGGGTTATTTTTGGACGCGACTGTGCCCGTGGTCTATTTTTGGCACACGGAGGCCGCTCGTAAAGTCTCTCCCCATTCCGAGTCCGGCGGACGAAGTTGGCCAGCCCCTTCCCCCAAGGCTATAGCCCACCCGTTTTTTGGCCATTTTTCCGCTGGTGGATTGGGCGCGCTGACCTTCGGGGGGTTATTTTTGGGCGCGGCTGTGCCCGCGGCCTATTTTTGGCACGCAAAGGCCGCTCGCAATGTTTCGGCCCATTCCGAGTCCGGTGGACGAAGTTGACCAGCCCCACCCCCCAAGGCTATAGCCCACCCGTTTTTTGGCCATTTTCCCGCTGGTTGACCTTGGCGCCCCGGCCTTCGGGGGGTTATTTTTGGGTGCGGCTGTACCCGAGGCCTATTTTTGGCACGCGGAGGCAGCTCGCAAAGTCTCGCCCCATTCCCAGTCCGGCGGACGAAGTTGGCCAGCCCCTCCACCCAAGGCTATAGCCCAACCGTTTTTTGGCCATTTTTCAGCGGGACAAACTTGGCGCCCCGGCCTTCGGCCGGTTATTTTTGGGTTTGGCTGTGCCCGCGGCCTATTTTTAGCATGCGGAGGCCGCTCGCAAAGTCTCGTCCCATTCCGAGTCCGGCGGACGAAGTTGGCCAGCCCCTCCCCCAAGGCTATAGCCCACCCATTTTTTGGCCATTTTTCCGCTGGACGAACTTGGCGCCCCGGCCTTCGGGCTTTTATTTTTGGGCGCGGCTGTGCCTACGACCTATTTTTGGCACGCGGAGGCTGCTCGCAAAGTCTCGTCCCATTCCGAGTCCGGCGGACGAAGTTGGCCGGCCCCTCCCCCCAAGGCTATAGCCCACCGGTTTTTTGGCCATTTTTCCGCTGGGGGGTTTGGGCGCGCTGACCTTCGGGGGGTTATTTTTGGGCGTGGCTGTGGCCGCGGCCTATTTTTGGGCGCGGCTATGCCCGCGGCCTATTTTTGGCACGCGGACGACGCTCGTAAAGTCTCGCCCCATTCCGAGTCCGGCGGACGAAGTTGGCCAGCCCCTCTCCCCAAGGCTATAGCCCACCCATTTTTTAGCCATTTTTCCGCTGGACGAACTTGGAGCCCCGGCCTTCGGGCGGTTATTTTTGGGCGCGGCTGTGCCTGCGGCCTATTTTTGGTACGCGGAGGCTGCTCGCAAAGTCTCGTCCCATTCCGAGTCCGGCGGACGAAGTTGGCCAGTCCCTCCCCCCAAGGCTATAGCCCACCCGTTTTTTGGCCATTTTTCCGCTAGGGGGTTTGGGCACGCCGACCTTCTGCGGGTTATTTTTGGGCGCGGCTGAGCCCGCAGCCTATTTTTGGCACGCGGAGGCCGGTCGCAATGTCTCGCCCCATTCCGAGTCCGGTGGACGACGTTGGCCAGCCCCTCCCCCCAAGGCTATAGCCCACCCGTTTTTTGGCCATATTTCCGCTGGACGAACTTGGCGCCCCGGCCTTCGGGCAGTTATTTTTGGGCGCGGCTGTGCCCGCGGCCTATTTTTGGCACGCGGAGGCCGCTCGCAAAGTCTCGCCCCATTTCGAGTCCGGCGGACGAAGTTGGCCAGCCCCTCCCCCCAAGGCTATAGCCCACCCGTTTTTTGGCCATTTTTCAGCTGGGGAGTTTGGGCGCGCCGACCTACGGGGGGTTATTTTTGGGCGCGGCTGTGCCCGCGGCCTATTTTTTGCACGCGGAGGCCGCTCGCAAAGTCTCACCCCATTCTGAGTCCGGCGGACGAAGTTGGCCAGCCCCTCCCCCCAAGGCTATAGCCCACCCGTTTTTTGGCCATTTTTCAGCTGGGGAGTTTGGGCGCGCCGACCTACGGGGGGTTATTTTTGGGCGCGGCTGTGCCCGCGGCCTATTTTTTGCACGCGGAGGCCGCTCGCAAAGTCTCACCCCATTCTGAGTCCGGCGGACGAAGTTGGCCAGCCCCTCCCCCCAAGGCTATAGCCCACCCGTTTTTTGGCCATTTTTCCGCAGGACAAACCTGGCGCCCCGGCCTTCGGGGGGGTATTTTTGGGCGCGGCTACGCCCGCGGCCTATTTTTGGTACACGGAGGAGCCTCGTAAAGTCTCGCGCCATTCCGAGTCCGGCGGACGAAGTCGGGGAGCCCCACCCCCCAAGGCTATAGCCCACCCGTTTTTGTGGCCATTTTCCGCTGGACGAACTTGGCGCCCCGGCCTTCGGGCGGGTATTTTTGGGCGCGGCTGTGTCCGGGGCCTATTTTTCGCACACGGAGGCCGCTCGCAAAGGCTCGCGCCATTCCGAGTCCGGCGGACGGGTTGGCCAGCCCCACCCCCAAGGCTATAGCCCACCCGTTTTTGGCCATTTTCCGCTGGACGAACTTGGCACCCCGGCCTTCGGGCGGTTATTTTTGGGAACGGCTGTGCCTGGGGCCTATTTTTTGAACACAGAGGCCGCTCGCAAAGTCTCGCGCCATTCCGATTCCGGCGGATGAAGTTGGCCAGCCCCACCCCCCAAGGCTATAGCCCACCCGTTTTTGTGGCCTTTTTCCGCTGGACGAACTTGGCGCCCCGGCCATCGGGCGGTTATTTTTGGGTTCGGCTGTGACCGGGGCCTATTTTTGGCACACGGAGGACGCTCACAAAGTCTCGCGCCATTCCGAGTCCGGCGGACGAAGTGGGCCAGCCCCACCCCCCAAGGCTATAGCACACCCGTTTTTGTGGCCTTTTTCCGCTGGACGAACTTGGCGCCCCGGCCATCGGGCGGTTATTTTTGGGCGCGGCTGCGCCCGGGGCCTATTTTTGGCACACGGAGGCCGCTCGCAAAGTCTCGCGCCATTCCGAGTCCGGCGGACGAAGTGGGCCAGCCCCACCCCCCAAGGCTATAGCACAACCGTTTTTGTGGCCTTTTTCCGCTGGACGAACTTGGCGCCCCGGCCTTCGGGCGGTTCTTTTTGGGCGCGGCTGCGCCCGGGGCCTATTTTTGGCACACGGAGGCCGCTCGCAAAGTCTCGCGCCATTCCGAGTCCGGCGGACGAAGTTGGCCAGCCCCACCCCCCAAGGCTATAGCCCACCCGTTTTTGTAGCCTTTTTCCGCTGGACGAACTTGGCGCCCCGGCCTTTGAGCGGTTATTTTTGGGTGCGGCTGTGCCCGGGGCCTATTTTTGGCACACGGAGGACGCTCACAAAGTCTCGCGCCATTCCGAGTCCGGCGGACGAAGTGGGCCAGCCCCACCCCCCAAGGCTATAGCAAACCCGTTTTTGTGGCCTTTTTCCGCTGGACGAACTTGGCGCCCCGGCCTTCGGGCGGTGCTTTTTGGGCGCGGCTGTGTCCGGGGCCTATTTTTGGTACACGGAGGACGCTCACAAAGTCTCGCGCCATTCCGAGTCCGGCGGACGAAGTGGGCCAGCCCCACCCCCCAAGGCTATAGCAAACCCGTTTTTGTGGCCTTTTTCCGCTGGACGAACTTGGCGCCCCGGCCTTCGGGCGGTTCTTTTTGGGCGCGGCTGTGCCCGGGGCCTATTTTTGGTACACGGAGGCCGCTCGCAAAGTCTCGCGCCATTCCGAGTCCGGCGGACGAAGTTGGCCAGCCCCACCCCCCAAGGCTATAGCACACCCGTTTTTGTGGCCTTTCTCCGCTGGACGAACTTGGCGCCCCAGCCTTCGGGCGGTTCTTTTTGGGCGCGGCTGTGCCCGGGGCCTATTTTTGGCACACGGAGGCCGCTCGCAAAGTCTCGCGCCATTCCGAGTCCGGCGGACGAAGTTGGCCAGCCCCACCCCCCAAGGCTATAGCCCACCCGTTTTTGTGGCCTTTTTCCGCTGGACGAACTTGGCGCCCCGGCCTTCGGGCGGTTATTTTTGGGAGCGGCTGTGCCTGGGGGATATTTTTTGAACACGGAGGCCGCTCGCAAAGTCTCGCGCCATTCCGATTCCGGCGGACGAAGTTGGCCAGCCCCACCCCCCAAGGCTATAGCCCACCCGTTTTTGTGGCCTTTTTCCGCTGGACGAACTTGGCGCCCCGGCCATCGGGCGGTTATTTTTGGGCGCGGCTGTGCCCGGGGCCTATTTTTGGCACACGGAGGCCGCTCGCAAAGTCTCGCGCCATTCCGAGTCCGGCGGACGAAGTTGGCCAGCCCCACCCCCCAAGGCTATAGCCCACCCGTTTTTGTGGCCTTTTTCCGCTGGACGAACTTGGCGCCCCGGCCTTCGGGCGGTTATTTTTGGGTGCGGCTGTGCCCGGGGCCTATTTTTGGCACACGGAGGACGGTCATAAAGTCTCGCGCCATTCCGAGTCCGGCGGACGAAGTGGGCCAGCCCCACCCCCCAAGGCCATAGCACACCCGTTTTTGTGGCCTTTTTCCACTGGACGAACTTGGCGCCCCGGCCTTCGGGCGGTTCTTTTTGGGCGCGGCTGTGTCCGGGGCCTATTTTTGGTACACGGAGGACGCTCACAAAGTCTCGCGCCATTCCGAGTCCGGCGGACGAAGTGGGCCAGCCCCACCCCCCAAGGCTATAGCAAACCCGTTTTTGTGGCCTTTTTCCGCTGGACGAACTTGGCGCCCCGGCCTTCGGGCGGTTCTTTTTGGGCGCGGCTGTGCCCGGGGCCTATTTTTGGTACACGGAGGCCGCTCGCAAAGTCTCGCGCCATTCCGAGTCCGGCGGACGAAGTTGGCCAGCCCCACCCCCCAAGGCTATAGCACACCCGTTTTTGTGGCCTTTCTCCGCTGGACGAACTTGGCGCCCCGGCCTTCGGGCGGTTCTTTTTGGGTGCGGCTGTGCCCGGGGCCTATTTTTGGCACACGGAGGCCGCTCGCAAAGTCTCGCGCCATTCCGAGTCCGGCGGACGAAGTTGGCCAGCCCCACCCCCAAGGCTATAGCCCACCCGTTTTTGTGGCCTTTTTCCGCTGGACGAACTTGGCGCCCCGGCCTTCGGGCGGTTATTTTTGGGAGCGGCTGTGCCGGGGGGATATTTATTGAACACGGAGGACGCTCGCACAGACTCGCGCTATACCGATTCAGGCGGACGAAGTTGGCCAGCCCCACCCCCAAGGCTATAGCCCACCCGTTTTGTGGCCTTTTTCCGCTGGACGAACTTGGCGCCCTGGCCATCGGGCGGTTATTTTTGACGCGGCTGTGGCCTGGCCCTATGTTTGGCACACGGAGGCCGGCCGCAAAGTCTCGCGCCATTCCGAGTCTGGCGGACGAAGTTGGCCAGCCCCACCCCCTAAGGCTATAGCCTACCCGTTTTTGTGGCCTTTTTCCGCTGGACGAACTTGGCGCCCGGCCTTCGGGCGTTATTTTTGGGTGCGGCTGTGCCCGGGCCTATTTTTGGCACACGGAGGACGGTCATAAAGTCTCGCGCCATTCCGAGTCCGCGGACGGTGGGCCAGCCCCACCCCCAAGGCCATAGCACACCCGTTTTTGTGGCCTTTTTCCACTGGACGAACTTGGCGCCCCGGCCTTCGGGCGGTTCTTTTTGGGCGCGGCTGTGCACGGGGCCTATTTTTGGCACACGGAGGCCGCTCGCAAAGTCTCGCGCCATTCCGAGTCCGGCGGACGAAGTTGGCCAGCCCCACCCCCCAAGGCTATAGCCCACCCGTTTTTGTGGCCTTTTTCCGCTGGACGAACTTGGCGCCCCGGCCTTTGGGCGGTTATTTTTGGGTGCGGCTGTGCCCGGAGCCTATTTTTGGCACACGGAGGACGCTCACAAAGTCTCGCGCCATTCCGAGTCCGGCGGACGAAGTGGGCCAGCCCCACCCCCCAAGGCTATAGCCCACCCGTTTGTGTGGCCTTTTTCCGCTGGACGAACTTGGCGCCCCAGCCTTCGGGCGGTTATTTTTGGGTGCGGCTGTGCCCGGGGCCTATTTTTGGCACACGGAGGACGCTCACAAAGTCACGCGCCATTCCGAGTCCGGCGGACGAAGTGGGCCAGCCCCACCCCCCAAGGCTATAGCACACCCGTTTTTGTGGCCTTTTTCCGCTGGACGAACTTGGCGCCCCGGCCTTCGGGCGGTTCTTTTTGGGCGCGGCTGCGCCCGGGGCCTATTTTTGCACACGGAGGCCGCTCGCAAAGTCTCGCGCCATTCCGAGTCCGGCGGACGAAGTTGGCCAGCCCCACCCCCCAAGGCTATAGCCCACCCGTTTTTGTAGCCTTTTTCCGCTGGACGAACTTGGCGCCCCGGCCTTTGAGCGGTTATTTTTGGGTGCGGCTGTGCCCGGGGCCTATTTTTGGCACACGGAGGATGCTCACAAAGTTTCGCGCCATTCCGAGTCCAGCGGACGAAGTGGGCCAGCCCCACCCCCCAAGGCTATAGCAAACCCGTTTTTGTGGCCTTTTTCCGCTGGACGAACTTGGCGCCCCGGCCTTCGGGCGGTTCTTTTTGGGCGCGGCTGTGCCCGGGGCCTATTTTTGGTACACGGAGGCCGCTCGCAAAGTCTCGCGCCCTTCCGAGTCCGGCGGACGAAGTTGGCCAGCCCCACCCCCCAAGGCTATAGCACACCCGTTTTTGTGGCCTTTCTCCGCTGGACGAAGTTGGCGCCCCGGCCTTCGGGCGGTTCTTTTTGGGCGCGGCTGTGCCCGGGGCCTATTTTTGGCACACGGAGGCCGCTCGCAAAGTCTCGCGCCATTCCGAGTCCGGCGGACGAAGTTGGCCAGCCCCACCCCCCAAGGCTATAGCCCACCCGTTTTTGTGGCCTTTTTCCGCTGGACGAACTTGGCGCCCCGGCCTTCGGGCGGTTATTTTTGGGAGCGGCTGTGCCTGGGGCCTATTTTTTGAACACGGAGGCCGCTCGCAAAGTCTCGCGCCATTCCGATTCCGGCGGACGAAGTTGGCCAGCCCCACCCCCCAAGGCTATAGCCCACCCGTTTTTGTGGCCTTTTTCCGCTGGACGAACTTGGCGCCCCAGCGTTCGGGCGGTTATTTTTGGGTGCGGCTGTGCCCGGGGCCTATTTTTGGCACACGGAGGACGCTCACAAAGTCTAGCGCCCTTCCGAGTCCGGCGGAGGAAGTGGGCCAGCCCCACCCCCCAAGGCTATAGCACACCCGTTTTTGTGGCCTTTTTCCGCTGGACGAACTTGGCGCCCCGGCCTTCGGGCGGTTCTTTTTGGGCGCGGCTGTGCCCGGGGCCTATTTTTGGCACACGGAGGCCGCTCGTAAAGTCTCGCGCCATTCCGAGTCCGGCGGACGAAGTCGGCCAGCCCCAACCCCCAAGGCTATAGCCCACCCGTTTTTGTGGCCTTTTTCCGCTGGACGAACTTGGCGCCCCGGCCTTCGGGCGGTTATTTTTGGGTGCGGCTGTGCCCGGGGCCTATTTTTGGCACACGGAGGACGGTCATAAAGTCTCGCGACATTCCGAGTCCGGCGGACGAAGTGGGCCAGCCCCACCCCCCAAGGCCATAGCACACCCGTTTTTGTGGCCTTTTTCCACTGGACGAACTTGGCGCCCCGGCCTTCGGGCGGTTCTTTTTGGGCGCGGCTGTGCACGGGGCCTATTTTTGGCACACGGAGGCCGCTCGCAAAGTCTCGCGCCATTCCGAGTCCGGCGGACGAAGTGGGCCAGCCCCACCCCCCAAGGCTATAGCCCACCTGTTTTTGTGGCCTTTTTCCGCTGGACGAACTTGGCGCCCCGGCCTTTGGGCGGTTATTTTTGGGTGCGGCTGTGCCCGGAGCCTATTTTTGGCACACGGAGGATGCACACAAAGTATCGCGCCATTCCGAGTCCGGCGGACGAAGTGGGCCAGCCCCACCCCCCAAGGCTATAGCAAACCCGTTTTTGTGGCCTTTTTCTGCTGGACGAACTTGGCGCCCCGGCCTTCGGGCGGTTTTTTTTGGCGCGGCTGTGCCCGGGGCCTATTTTTGGTACACGGAGGCCGCTCGCAAAGTCTCGCGCCATTCCGAGTCCGGCGGACGAAGTTGGCCAGCCCCACCCCCCAAGGCTATAGCAAACCCGTTTTTGTGGCCTTTTTCCGCTGGACGAACTTGGCGCCCCGGCCTTCGGGCGGTTCTTTTTGGGCGCGGCTGTGCCCGGGGCCTATTTTTGGCACACGGAGGCCGCTCGCAAAGTCTCACGCCATTCCGAGTCCGGCGGACGAAGTTGGCCAGCCCCACCCCCCAGTGCTATAGCCCACTCGTTTTTGTGGCCTTTTTCCGCTGGACGAACTTGGCGCCCCGGCCTTCGGCCGGTTATTTTTGGGCACGGCTGTGCCCGTGGCCTATATTTGGCACACGGAGGCCGCTCGCAAAGTCTCACGCCATTCCGAGTCCGGCGGACGAAGTTGGCCAGCCCCACCCCCCAAGGCTATAGCCCACCCGTTTTTGCGGCCTTTTTCCGCTGGACGAACTTGGCGCCCCGGCCTTCGGGCGGTTATTTTTGGGCGCGGCTGTGTCCGGAGCCTATTTTTCGCACACGGAGGCTGCTCGCAAAGTCTCGCGCCATTCCGAGTCCGGCGGACGAAGTTGGCCAGCCCCACCCCCCAAGGCTATAGCCCACCCGTTTTTGTGGCCTTTTTCCGCTGGACGAACTTGGCACCCCGGCCATCGGGCGGTTATTTTTGGGTGCGGCTGTCCCCGGGGCCTATTTTTGGCACACGGAGGCCGCTCGCAAAGTCTCGCGCCATTCCGAGTCCGGCGGACGAAGTTGGCCAGCCCCACCCCCCAAGGCTATAGCCCACCCGTTTTTGTGGCCTTTTTCCGCTGGACGAACTTGGCGCCCCGGCCTTTGGGCGGTTATTTTTGGGTGCGGCTGTGCCCGGAGCCTATTTTTGGCACACGGAGGACGCTCACAAAGTCTCGCGCCATTCCGAGTCCGGCGGACGAAGTGGGCCAGCCCCACCCCCCAAGGCTATAGCAAACCCGTTTTTGTGGCCTTTTTCCGCTGGACGAACTTGGCGCCCCGGCCTTCGGGCGGTTCTTTTTGGGCGCGGCTGTGCCCGGGGCCTATTTTTGGTACACGGAGGCCGCTCGCAAAGTCTCGCGCCATTCCGAGTCCGGCGGACGAAGTTGGCCAGCCCCACCCCCCAAGGCTATAGCAAACCCGTTTTTGTGGCCTTTTTCCGCTGGACGAACTTGGCGCCCCGGCCTTCGGGCGGTTATTTTTGGGCGCGGCTGTGCCCGGGGCCTATTTTTGGCACACGGAGGCCGCTCGCAAAGTCTCACGCCATTCCGAGTCCGGCGGACGAAGTTGGCCAGCCCCACCCCCCAGTGCTATAGCCCACTCGTTTTTGTGGCCTTTTTCCGCTGGACGAACTTGGCGCCCCGGCCTTCGGCCGGTTATTTTTGGGCACGGCTGTGCCCGTCGCCTATATTTGGCACACGGAGGCCGCTCGCAAAGTCTCACGCCATTCCGAGTCCGGCGGACGAAGTTGGCCAGCCCCACCCCCCAAGGCTATAGCCCACCCGTTTTTGCGGCCTTTTTCCGCTGGACGAACTTGGCGCCCCGGCCTTCGGGCGGTTATTTTTGGGCGCGGCTGTGTCCGGGGCCTATTTTTCGCACACGGAGGCTGCTCGCAAAGTCTCGCGCCATTCCGAGTCCGGCGGACGAAGTTGGCCAGCCCCACCCCCCAAGGCTATAGCCCACCCGTTTTTGTGGCCTTTTTCCGCTGGACGAACTTGGCGCCCCGGCCATCGGGCGGTTATTTTTGGGTGCGGCTGTGCCCGGGGCCTATTTTTGGCACACGGAGGCCGCTCGCAAAGTCTCGCGCCATTCCGAGTCCGGCGGACGAAGTGGGCCAGCCCCACCCCCCAAGGCTATAGCCCACCCGTTTTTGTGGCCTTTTTCCGCTGGACGAACTTGGCGCCCCAGCCTTCGGGCGGTTATTTTTGGGTGCGGCTGTGCCCGGGGCCTATTTTTGGCACACGGAGGACGCTCACAAAGTCACGCGCCATTCCGAGTCCGGCGGACGAAGTGGGCCAGCCCCACCCCCCAAGGCCATAGCACACCCGTTTTTGTGGCCTTTTTCCACTGGACGAACTTGGCGCCCCGGCCTTCGGGCGGTTCTTTTTGGGCGCGGCTGTGCACGGGGCCTATTTTTGGCACACGGAGGCCGCTCGCAAAGTCTCGCGCCATTCCGAGTCCGGCGGACGAAGTTGGCCAGCCCCACCCCCCAAGGCTATAGCCCACCCGTTTTTGTGGCCTTTTTCCGCTGGACGAACTTGGCGCCCCGGCCTTTGGGCGGTTATTTTTGGGTGCGGCTGTGCCCGGGGCCTATTTTTGGCACACGGAGGACGCTCACAAAGTCTCGCGCCATTCCGAGTCCGGCGGACGAAGTGGGCCAGCCCCACCCCCCAAGGCTATAGCAAACCCGTTTTTGTGGGCTTTTTCCGCTGGACGAACTTGGCGCCCCGGCCTTCGGGCGGTTCTTTTTGGGCGAGGCTGTGCCCGGGGCCTATTTTTGGTACACGGAGGCCGCTCGCAAAGTCTCGCGCCATTCCGAGTCCGGCGGACGAAGTTGGCCAGCCCCACCCCCCAAGGCTATAGCACACCCGTTTTTGTGGCCTTTTTCCGCTGGACGAACTTGGCGCCCCGGCCTTCGGGCGGTTCTTTTTGGGCGCGGCTGTGTCCGGGGCCTATTTTTGGCACACGGAGGCCGCTCGCAAAGTCTCGCGCCATTCCGAGTCCGGCGGACGAAGTTGGCCAGCCCCACCCCCCAGGCTATAGCCCACCCGTTTTTGTGGCCTTTTTCCGCTGGACGAACTTGGCGCCCCGGCCTTCGGGCGGTTATTTTTGGGTGCGGCTGTGCCTGGGGCCTATTTTTGGCACACGGAGGACGCTCACAAAGTCTCGCGCCATTCCGAGTCCGGCGGACGAAGTGGCCCAGCCCCACCCCCCAAGGCTATAGCAAACCCGTTTTTGTGGCCTTTTTCCGCTGGACGAACTTGGCGCCCCGGCCTTCGTGCGGTTCTTTTTGGGCGCGGCTGTGCCCGGGGCCTATTTTTGGCACACGGAGGCCGCTCGCAAAGTCTCGCGCCATTCCAAGTCCGGCGGACGAAGTTGGCCAGCCCCACCCCCCAAGGCTATAGCCCACCCGTTTTTGTGGCCTTTTTCCGCTGGACGAACTTGGCGCCCCGGCCTTCGGGCGGGTATTTTTGGGCGCGGCTGTGCCCGCGGCCTATTTTTGGCACACGGAGACGCCTCGCAAAGTCTCGCGCCATTCCGATTCCGGCGGACGAAGTTGGCCAGCCCCACCCCCCAAGGCTATAGCCCACCCGTTTTTGTGGCCTTTTTCCGCTGGACGAACTTGGCGCCCCGGACATCGGGCGGTTATTTTTGGGCGCGGCTGTGCCCGGGGCCTATTTTTGGCACACGGAGGCCGCTCGCAAAGTCTCGCGCCATTCCGAGTCCGGCGGACGAAGTTGGCCAGCCCCACCCCCCAAGGCTATAGCCCACCCGTTTTTGTGGCCTTTTTCCGCTGGACGAACTTGGCACCCCAGCCTTCGGGCGGTTATTTTTCGGTACGGCTGTGCCCGGGGCCTATTTTTGGCACACGGAGGACGCTCACAAAGTCTCGCGCCATTCCGAGTCCGGCGGACGAAGTGGGCCAGCCCCACCCCCCAAGGCTATAGCACACCCGTTTTTGTGGCCTTTTTCCGCTGGACGAACTTGGCGCCCCAGCCTTCGGGCGGTTCTTTTTGGGCACGGCTGTGCCCGGGGCCTATTTTTGGCACACGGAGGCCGCTCGCAAAGTCTCGCGCCATTCCGAGTCCGGCGGACGAAGTTGGCCAGCCCCACCCCCCAAGGCTATAGCCCACCCGTTTTTGTGGCCTTTTTCCGCTGGACGAACTTGGCGCCCCGGCCTTCGGGCGGTGATTTATGGGTGCGGCTGTGACCGGGGCCTATTTTTGGCACACGGAGGACGCTCACAAAGTCTCGCGCCATTCCGAGTCCGGCCGACGAAGTGGGCCGGCCCCACCCCCCAAGGCTATAGCAAACCCGTTTTTGTGGCCTTTTTCCGCTGGACGAACTTGGCGCTCCGGCCTTCGGGCGGTTCTTTTTGGGCGCGGCTGTACCCGGGGCCTATTTTTGGCACACGGAGGCCGCTCGCAAAGTCTCACGCCATTCCGAGTCCGGCGGACGAAGTTGGCCAGCCCCACCCCCAAGGCTATAGCCCACCCGTTTTTGTGGCCTTTTTCCGCTGGACGAACTTGGCGACCCGGCCTTCGGGCGGGTATTTTTGGGCGCGGCTGTGCCTGCGGCCTATTTTTGGCACACGGAGGCGCCTCGCAAAGTCTCGCGCCATTCCGGGTCCGGCGGACGAAGTCGGCCAGCCCCACCCCCCAAGGCTATAGCCCACCCATTTTTGTGACCTTTTTCCGCTGGACGAACTTGGCGCCCCGGCCATCGGGCGGGAATTTTTGGGCGAGGCTCTGCCCGCGGCCTATTTTTCGCACACGGAGGCGCCTCGCAAAGTCTCGCGCCATTCCGAGTCCGGGGGACGAAGTGGGCCAGCCCCACCCCCCAAGGCTATAGCCCACCCGTTTTTGTGGCCTTTTTCCGCTGGACGAACTTGGCGCCCCGGCCTTCGGGCGGGTATTTTTGGGTGCGGCTGTGCCCGCGGCCTATTTTTGGCGCACAGAGGAGCCTCGCAAAGTCTCGCGCCGTTCCGAGTCCGGGGGACGAAGTGGGCCAGCCCCACCCCCCAAGGCTATAGCCCACCCGTTTTTACGGCCTTTTTCCGCTGGGAGAACTTGGCGCCCCGGCCTTCGGGTGGGTATTTTTGGGTGCGGCTGTGCCCGCGGCCTATTTTTGGTAAACGGAGGCTCCTCGCAAAGTCTCGCGCCATTCCGAGTCCGGCGGACGAAGTGGGCCAGCCCCACCCCCCAAGGCTATAGCCCACCCGTTTTTGTGGCCTTTTTCCGCTGGACGAACTTGGTGCCCCGGCCTTCGGGCGGGTATTTTTGGGTGCGGCTGTGCCCGCGGCCTATTTTGGGCACACGGAGGTGCCTCGCAAAGTCTCGCGCCATTCCGAGTCCGGCGGACGAAGTTGGCCAGCCCCACCCCGAAGGCTATAGCCCACCCGTTTTTGTGGCCTTTTTCCGCTGGACGAACTTGGCACCCCGGCCTTCGGGCGGGTATTTTTGGGCGCGGCTGTGCCCGCGGCCTATTTTTGGCACACGGACACGCCTCGCAAAGTCTCGCGCCATTCCGAGTCCGGCGGACGAAGTAGGCCAGCCCCACCCCCCAAAGCTATAGCCCACCCGTTTTTGTGGCCATTTTCCGCTGGACGAACTTGGCGCCCCGACCTTCGGGCGGGTATTTTTGGGCGCAGCTGTGCCCGCGGCCTATTTTTGGCACACGGAGGCACCTCGCAAAGTCTCGCGCCATTCCGAGTCCGGCGGACGAAGTATGCCAGCCCCACCCCCTAGGCTATAGCCCACCCGTTTTTGTGGCCTCTTTCCGCTGGACGAACTTGGCGCCCCGGCCTTCGGGCGGGTATTTTTGGGCGTGGCTGTGGCCGCGGCCTATTTTTGGTGCACAGAGGAGCCTCGTAAAGTCTCGCGCCGTTCTGAGTCCGGCGGACGAAGTGGGCCAGCCCCACCCCCCAAGGCTATAGCCCACCCGTTTTTGCAGCCTTTTTCCGCTGGGAGAACTTGGCGCCCCGGCCTTCGGGTGGGTATTTTTGGGTGCGGCTGTGCCCGCGGCCTATTTTTGGTAAACGGAGGCGCCTCACAAAGTCTCGCGCCATTCCGAGTCCGGCAGACGAAGTGGGCCAGCCCCACCCCCCAAGGCTATAGCCCACCCGTTTTTGTGGCCTTTTTCAGCTGGACGAACTTGGCGCCCCGGCCTTCGGGCGGGTATTTTTGGGCGCGGTTGTGCCTGCGGCCTATTTTGGGCACACGGAGGCGCCTCGCAAAGTCTCGCGCCATTCCGAGTCCGGCGGACGAAGTTGGCCAGCCCCACCCCCCAAGGCTATAGCCCACCCGTTTTTGTGCCCTTTTTCCGCTGGACGAACTTGGCGCCCCGGCCTTCGGGAGGGTATTTTTGGGCGCGGCTTTGCCCGCGGCCTATTTTTTGCACACGGAGGCGCCTCGTAAAGTCTCGTGCCATTCCGAGTCCGGCGGACGAAGTTGGCCAGCCCCACCCCCCAAGGCTATAGCCCACCCGTTTTTGTGGCCTTTTTCCGCTGGACGAACTTGGCGCCCCGGCCTTCGGGCGGGTATTTTTGGGCGCGGATGTGCCCGTGGCCTATTTTTGGCACACGGAGGCGCATCGCAAAGTCTCGCGCCATTCGGAATCCGGCAGACGAAGTGGGCCAGCCCCACCCCCCAAGGCTATAGCCCACCCGTTTTTGTGGCCTTTTTCAGCTGGACGAACTTGGCGCCCCGGCCTTCGGGCGGGTATTTTTGGGCGCGGATGTGACCGTTGCCTATTTTTAGCACACGGAGGCGCATCGCAAAGTCTCGCGCCATTCGGAATCCGGCGGACGAAGTTGGCCAGCCCCACCCCCCAAGGCTATCGCCCACCCGTTTTTGTGGGCTTTTTCCGCTGGACGAACTTGGCGCCCCGGCCTTCGGGCCTGTATTTTTGGGCGCGGCTGTGCCCGCGGCCAATTTTTGGCACACGGAGGTGCCTCGTAAAGTCTCGCGCCATTCCGAGTCCGGCGGACGAAGTTGGCCAGCCCCACCCCCCAAGGCTATGGCCCACCCGTTTTTGTGGCCATTTTCCGCAGGACGAACTTGGCGCCCCGGCCTTCGGGCGGGTATTTTTGGGCGCGGTTGTGCCTGCAGCCTATTTTGGGCACACGGAGGTGCCTCGCAAAGTCTCGCGCCATTCCGAGTCCGGCGGACGAAGTTGGCCAGCCCCACCCCCCAAGGCTATAGCCCACCCGTTTTTGTGCCCTTTTTCCGCTGGACGAACATGGCGCCCCGGCCTTCGGGAGGGTATTTTTGGGTGCGGCTGTGCCCGCGGCCTATTTTTTGCACACGGAGGCGCCTCGCAAAGTCTCGTGCCATTCCGAGTCCGGCGGACGAAGTTGGCCAGCCCAACCCCCCAAGGCTATACCCCACCCGTTTTTGTGCCCTTTTTCCGCTGGACGAACTTGGCGCCCCGGCCTTCGGGAGGGTATTTTTGGGCGCGGCTGTGCCCGCGGCCTATTTTTTGCACACGGAGGTGCCTCGCAAAGTCTCGTGCCATTCCGAGTCCGGCGGACGAAGTTGGCCAGCCCCACCCCCCAAGGCTATAGCCCACCCGTTTTTGTGGCCTTTTTCAGCTGGACGAACTTGGCGCCCCGGCCTTCGGGCGGGTATTTTTGGGCGCTGATGTGCCCGTGGCCTATTTTTGGCACACGGAGGCGCATCGCAAAGTCTCGCGCCATTCGGAATCCGGCGGACGAAGTTGGCCAGCCCCACCCCCCAAGGCTATGGCCCACCCGTTTTTGTGGCCATTTTCCGCTGGACGAACTTGGCGCCCCGGCCTTCGGGCGTGTATTTTTGGGCGCGGTTGTGCCCGCGGCCTATTTTGGGCACACGGAGGTGCCTCGCAAAGTCTCGCGCCATTCCGAGTCCGGCGGACGAAGTTGGCCAGCCCCACCCCCCAAGGCTATAGCCCACCCGTTTTTGTGCCCTTTTTCCGCTGGACGAACTTGGCGCCCCGGCCTTCGGGAGGGTATTTTTGGGTGCGGCTGTGACCGCGGCCTATTTTTTGCACACGGAGGCGCCTCGCAAAGTCTCGTGCCATTCCGAGTCCGGCGGACGAAGTTGGCCAGCCCAACCCCCCAAGGCTATACCCCACCCGTTTTTGTGCCCTTTTTCCGCTGGACGAACTTGGCGCCCCGGCCTTCGGGAGGGTATTTTTGGGCGCGGCTGTGCCCGCGGCCTATTTTTTGTACACGGAGGCGCCTCGCAAAGTCTCGTGCCATTCCGAGTCCGGCGGACGAAGTTGGCCAGCCCCACCCCCCAAGGCTATAGCCCACCCGTTTTTGTGGCCTTTTTCCGCTGGACGAACTTGGCGCCCCGGCCTTCGGGCGGGTATTTTTGGGCGCGGATGTGCCCGTGGCCTATTTTTGGCACACGGAAGCGCATCGCAAAGTCTCGCGCCATTCGGAATCCGGCGGACGAAGTTGGCCAGCCCCACCCCCCAAGGCTATCGCCCACCCGTTTTTGTGGGCTTTTTCCGCTGGACGAACTTGGCGCCCCGGCCTTCGGGCCGGTATTTTTGGGCGCGGCTGTGTCCGCGGCCAATTTTTGGCACACGGAGGTGCCTCGTAAAGTCTCGCGCCATTCCGAGTCCGGCGGACGAAGTTGGCCAGCCCCACCCCCCAAGGCTATGGCCCACCCGTTTTTGTGGCCATTTTCCGCTGGACGAACTTGGCGCCCCGGCCTTCGGGCGGGTATTTTTGGGCGCGGTTGTGCCCGCGGCCTATTTTGGGCACACGGAGGTGCCTCGCAAAGTCTCGCGCCATTCCGAGTCCGGCGGACGAAGTTGGCCAGCCCCACCCCCCAAGGCTATAGCCCACCCGTTTTTGTGCCCTTTTTCCGCTGGACGAACTTGGCGCCCCGGCCTTCGGGAGGGTATTTTTGGGCGCGGCTGTGACCGCGGCCTATTTTTTGCACACGGAGGCGCCTCGCAAAGTCTCGTGCCATTCCGAGTCCGGCGGACGAAGTTGGCCAGCCCAACCCCCCAAGGCTATACCCCACCCGTTTTTGTGCCCTTTTTCCGCTGGACGAACTTGGCGCCCCGGCCTTCGGGAGGGTATTTTTGGGCGCGGCTGTGCCCGCGGCCTATTTTTTGTACACGGAGGCGCCTCGCAAAGTCTCGTGCCATTCCGAGTCCGGCGGACGAAGTTGGCCTGCCCCACCCCCCAAGGCTATAGCCCACCCGTTTTTGTGGCCTTTTTCCGCTGGACGAACTTGGCGCCCCGGCCTTCGGGCGGGTATTTTTGGGCGCGGATGTGCCCGCGGCCTATTTTTGGCACACGGAGGCGCATCGCAAAGTCTCGCGCCATTCGGAATCCGGCGGACGAAGTTGGCCAGCCCCACCCCCCAAGGCTATCGCCCACCCGTTTTTGTGGGCTTTTTCCGCTGGACGAACTTGGCGCCCCGGCCTTCGGGCCGGTATTTTTGGGCGCGGCTGTGTTCGCGGCCAATTTTTGGCACACGGAGGTCCCTCGTAAAGTCTCGCGCCATTCCGGGTCCGGCGGACGAAGTTGGCCAGCCCCACCCCCCAAGGCTATGGCCCACCCGTTTTTGTGGCCATTTTCCGCCGGACGAACTTGGCGCCCCGGCCTTCGGGCGGGTATTTTTGGGCGCGGTTGTGCCCGCGGCCTATTTTAGGCACACGGAGGTGCCTCGCAAAGTCTCGCGCCATTCCGAGTCCGGCGGACGAAGTTGGCCAGCCCCACCCCCCAAGGCTATAGCCCACCCGTTTTTGTGCCCTTTTTCCGCTGGACGAACTTGGCGCCCCGGCCTTCGGGAGGGTATTTTTGGGCGCGGCTGTGACCGCGGCCTATTTTTTGCACACGGAGGCGCCTCGCAAAGTCTCGTGCCATTCCGAGTCCGGCGGACGAAGTTGGCCAGCCCAACCCCCCAAGGCTATACCCCACCCGTTTTTGTGCCCTTTTTCCGCTGGACGAACTTGGCGCCCCGGCCTTCGGGTGGGTATTTTTGGGCGCGGCTGTGCCCGCGGCCTATTTTTGGTAAACGGAGGCGTCTCGCAATGTCTCGCGCCATTCCGAGTCCGGCGGACGAAGTGGGCCAGCCCCACCCCCCAAGGCTATAGCCCACCCGTTTTTGTGGGCTTTTTCCGCTGGACGAACTTGGCGCCCCGGCCTTCGGGCGGGTATTTTTGGGCGCGGATGTGCCCGCGGCCTATTTTTGGCACACGGAGGCGCATCGCAAAGTGTCGCGCCATTCGGAATCCGGCGGACGAAGTTGGCCAGCCCCACCCCCCAAGGCTATCGCCCACCCGTTTTTGTGGCCTTTTTCCGCTGGACGAACTTGGCGCCCCGGCCTTCGGGTGGGTATTTTTGGGCGTCGATGTGACCGTGGCCTATTTTTAGCACACGGAGGCGCATCGCAAAGTCTCGCACCATTCGGAATCCGGCGGACGAAGTTGGCCAGCCCCACCCCCCAAGGCTATCGCCCACCCGTTTTTGTGGGCTTTTTCCGCTGGACGAACTTGGCGCCCCGGCCTTCGGGCCGGTATTTTTGGGCGCGGCTGTGTCCGCGGCCAATTTTTGGCACACAGAGGTGCCTCGCAAAGTCTCGCGCCATTCCGAGTCCGGCGGACGAAGTTGGCCAGCCCCACCCCCCAAGGCTATGGCCCACCCGTTTTTGTGGCCATTTTCCGCTGGACGAACTTGGCGCCCCGGCCTTCGGGCGGGTATTTTTGGGTGCGGTTGTGCCCGCGGCCTATTTTGGGCACACGGAGGTGCCTCGCAAAGTCTCGCGCCATTCCGAGTCCGGCGGACGAAGTTGGCCAGCCCCACCCCCCAAGGCTATAGCCCACCCGTTTTTGTGCCCTTTTTCCGCTGGACGAACTTGGCGCCCCGGCCTTCGGGAGGGTATTTTTGGGCGCGGCTGTGACCGCGGCCTATTTTTTGCACACGGAGGAACCTCGCAAAGTCTCGTGCCATTCCGAGTCCGGCGGACGAAGTTGGCCAGCCCAACCCCCCAAGGCTATACCCCACCCGTTTTTGTGCCCTTTTTCCGCTGGACGAACTTGGCGCCCCGGCCTTCGGGAGGGTATTTTTGGGCGCGGCTGTGCCCACGGCCTATTTTTTGTACACGGAGGCGCCTCGCAAAGTCTCGTGCCATTCCGAGTCCGGCGGACGAAGTTGGCCAGCCCCACCCCCCAAGGCTATAGCCCACCCGTTTTTGTGGCCTTTTTCCGCTGGACGAACTTGGCGCCCCGGCCTTCGGGCGGGTATTTTTGGGCGCGGATGTGCCCGTGGCCTATTTTTGGCACACGGAAGCGCATCGCAAAGTCTCGCGCCATTCGGAATCCGGCGGACGAAGTTGGACAGCCCCACCCCCCAAGGCTATCGCCCACCCGTTTTTGTGGGCTTTTTCCGCTGGACGAACTTGGCGCCCCGGCCTTCGGGCCGGTATTTTTGGGCGCGGCTGTGTCCGCGGCCAATTTTTGGCACACGTAGGTGCCTCGTAAAGTCTCGCGCCATTCCGAGTCCGGCGGACGAAGTTGGCCAGCCCCACCCCCCAAGGCTATGGCCCACCCGTTTTTGTGGCCATTTTCCGCTGGACGAACTTGGCGCCCCGGCCTTAGGGCGGGTATTTTTGGGCGCGGTTGTGCCTGCGGCCTATTTTAGGCACACGGAGGTGCCTCGCAAAGTCTCGCGCCATTCCGAGTCCGGCGGACGAAGTTGGCCAGCCCCACCCCCCAAGGCTATAGCCCACCCGTTTTTGTGCCCTTTTTCCGCTGGACGAACTTGGCGCCCCGGCCTTCGGGAGGGTATTTTTGGGCGCGGCTGTGACCGCGGCCTATTTTTCGCACACGGAGGCGCCTCGCAAAGTCTCGTGCCATTCCGAGTCCGGCGGACGAAGTGGGCCAGCCCAACCCCCCAAGCCTATACCCCACCCGTTTTTGTGCCCTTTTTCCGCTGGACGAACTTGGCGCCCCGGCCTTCGGGAGGGTATTTTTGGGCGCGGCTGTGCCCGCGGCCTATTTTTTGCACACGGAGGCGCCTCGCAAAGTCTCGTGCCATTCCGAGTCCGGCGGACGAAGTTGGCCTGCCCCACCCCCCAAGGCTATAGCCCACCCGTTTTTGTGGCCTTTTTCCGCTGGACGAACTTGGCGCCCCGGCCTTCGGGCGGGTATTTTTGGGCGCGGATGTGCCCGCGGCCTATTTTTGGCACACGGAGGTGCATCGCAAAGTCTCGCGCCATTCGGAATCCGGCGGACGAAGTTCGCCAGCCCCACCCCCCAAGGCTATCGCCCACCCGTTTTTGTGGGCTTTTTCCGCTGGACGAACTTGGCGCCCCGGCCTTCGGGCCGGTATTTTTGGGCGCGGCTGTGTTCGCGGCCAATTTTTGGCACACGGAGGTCCCTCGTAAAGTCTCGCGCCATTCCGAGTCCGGCGGACGAAGTTGGCCAGCCCCACCCCCCAAGGCTATGGCCCACCCGTTTTTGTGGCCATTTTCCGCTGGACGAACTTGGCGCCCCGGCCTTCGGGCGGGTTTTTTTGGGCGCGGTTGTGCCCGCGGCCTATTTTAGGCACACGGAGGTGCCTCGCAAAGTCTCGCGCCATTCCGAGTCCGGCGGACGAAGTTGGCCAGCCCCACCCCCCAAGGCTATAGCCCACCCGTTTTTGTGCCCTTTTTCCGCTGGACGAACTTGGCGCCCCGGCCTTCGGGAGGGTATTTTTGGGCGCGGCTGTGACCGCGGCCTATTTTTTGTACACGGAGGCGCCTCGCAAAGTCTCGTGCCATTCCGAGTCCGGCGGACGAAGTTGGCCAGCCCAACCCCCCAAGGCTATACCCCACCCGTTTTTGTGGGCTTTTTCCGCTGGACGAACTTGGCGCCCCGGCCTTCGGGCCGGTATTTTTGGGCGCGGCTGTGTCCGCGGCCAATTTTTGGCACACGGAGGTGCCTCGCAAAGTCTCGCGCCATTCCGAGTCCGGCGGACGAAGTTGGCCAGCCCCACCCCCCAAGGCTATGGCCCACCCGTTTTTGTGGCCATTTTCCGCTGCACGAACTTGGCGCCCCGGCCTTCGGGCGGGTATTTTTGGGTGCGGTTGTGCCCGCGGCCTATTTTGGGCACACGGAGGTGCCTCGCAAAGTCTCGCGCCATTCCGAGTCCGGCGGACGAAGTTGGCCAGCCCCACCCCCCAAGGCTATAGCCCACCCGTTTTTGTGCCCTTTTTCCGCTGGACGAACTTGGCGCCCCGGCCTTCGGGAGGGTATTTTTGGGCGCGGCTGTGCCCGCGGCCTATTTTTTGCACACGGAGGCGCCTCGCAAAGTCTCGTGCCATTCCGAGTCCGGCGGACGAAGTTGGCCAGCCCCACCCCCCAAGGCTATAGCCCACCCGTTTTTGTGGCCTTTTTCCGCTGGACGAACTTGGCGCCCCGGCCTTCGGGCGGGTATTTTTGGGCGCGGTTGTGCCCGCGGCCTATTTTTGGCACACGGATGCGCATCGCAAAGTCTCGCGCCATTCGGAATCCGGCGGACGAAGTTGGCCAGCCCCACCCCCCAAGGCTATAGCCCACCCGTTTTTGTGCCCTTTTTCCGCTGGACGAACTTGGCGCCCCGGCCTTCGGGAGGGTATTTTTGGGCGCGGCTGTGCCCGCGGCCTATTTTTTGCACACGGAGGCGCCTCGCAAAGTCTCGTGCCATTCCGAGTCCGGCGGACGAAGTTGGCCAGCCCCACCCCCCAAGGCTATAGCCCACCCGTTTTTGTGGCCTTTTTCCGCTGGACGAACTTGGCGCCCCGGCCTTCGGGCGGGTATTTTTGGGCGCGGTTGTGCCGGCGGCCTATTTTTGGCACACGGAGGCGCATCGCAAAGTCTCGCGCCATTCGGAATCCGGCGGACGAAGTTGGCCAGCCCCACCCCCCAAGGCTATCGCCCACCCGTTTTTGTGGGCTTTTTCCGCTGGACGAACTTGGCGCCCCGGCCTTCGGGCCGGTATTTTTGGGCGCGGCTGTGTTCGCGGCCAATTTTTGGCACACGGAGGTCCCTCGTAAAGTCTCGCGCCATTCCGAGTCCGGCGGACGAAGTTGGCCAGCCCCACCCCCCAAGGCTATGGCCCACCCGTTTTTGTGGCCATTTTCCGCTGGACGAACTTGGCGCCCCGGCCTTCGGGCGGGTATTTTTGGGCGCGGTTGTGTCCGCGGCCTATTTTGGGCACACGGAGGTGCCTCGCAAAGTCTCGCGCCATTCCGAGTCCGGCGGACGAAGTTGGCCAGCCCCAACCCCCAAGGCTATAGCCCACCCGTTTTTTTGCCCTTTTTCCGCTGGACGAACTTGGCGCCCCGGCCTTCGGGAGGGTATTTTTGGGCGCGGCTGTGCCCACGGCCTATTTTTTGCACACGGAGGCGCCTCGCAAAGTCTCGCGCCATTCCGAGTCCGGCGGACGAAGTTGGCCAAACCCACCCCCCAAGGCTATATCCCACCCGTTTTTGTGGCCTTTTTCCGCTGGACGAACTTGGCGCCCCGGCCTTCGGGCGGGTATTTTTGGGCGCGGCTCTGTCCGCGGCCTATTTTTCACACACGGAGGCGCCTCGCAAAGTCTCACGCCATTCCGAGTCCGGCGGACGAAGTTGGCCAGCCCCACCCCCCAGGGCCATAGCCCACCCGTTTTTGTGGCCTCTTTCCGCTGGACGAACTTGGCGCCCCGGCCTTTGGGCGGGTATTTTTGGGCGCGGCTGTGCCCGCGGCCTATTTTTGGCACACGGGGGCGCCTCGCAAAGTCTCGCGCCATTCCGAGTCCGGGGGACGAAGTTGGCCAGCCCCACCCCCCAGTGCTATAGCCCACTCGTTTTTGTGGCCTTTTTCCGCTGGACGGTCTTGGCGCCCCGGCCTTCGGCCGGTTATTTTTGGGACGGCTGTGCCCGTGGCCTATATTTGGCACACGGAGGCCGCTCGCAAAGTCTCACGCCATTCCGAGTCCGGCGGACGAAGTTGGCCAGCCCCACCCCCCAAGGCTATAGCCCACCCGTTTTTGTGGCCTTTTTCCGCTGGACGAACTTGGCGCCCCAGCCTTTGGGCGGGTATTTTTGGGCGCGGCTGTGCCCGCGGCCTATTTTTGGCACACGGGGGCGCCTCGCAAAGTCTCGCGCCATTCCGAGTCCGGCGGACGAAGTTGGCCAGCCCCACCCCCCAGTGCTATAGCCCACCCGTTTTTGCAGCCTTTTTCCGCTGGGAGAACTTGGCGCCCCGGCCTTCGGGTGGGTATTTTTGGGTACGGCTGTGCCCGCGGCCTATTTTTGGTAAACGGAGGCGCCTCGCAAAGTCTCGCGCCATTCCGAGTCCGGCAGACGAAGTGGGCCAGCCCCACCCCCCAAGGCTATAGCCCACCCGTTTTTGTGGCCTTTTTCAGCTGGACGAACTTGGCGCCCCGGCCTTCGGGCGGGTATTTTTGGGCGCGGTTGTGCCTGCGGCCTATTTTGGGCACACGGAGGCGCCTCGCAAAGTCTCGCGCCATTCCGAGTCCGGCGGACGAAGTTGGCCAGCCCCACCCCCCAAGGCTATAGCCCACCCGTTTTTGTGCCCTTTTTCCGCTGGACGAACTTGGCGCCCCGGCCTTCGGGAGGGTATTTTTGGGCGCGGCTTTGCCCGCGGCCTATTTTTTGCACGCGGAGGCGCCTCGTAAAGTCTCGTGCCATTCCGAGTCCGGCGGACGAAGTTCGCCAGCCCCACCCCCCAAGGCTATAGCCCACCCGTTTTTGTGGCCTTTTTCCGCTGGACGAACTTGGCGCCCCGGCCTTCGGGCGGGTATTTTTGGGCGCGGCGGTGCCCGGGGCCTATTTTTTGCACACGGAGGCGCCTCGCAAAGTCTGGCGCCATTCCGAGTCCGGCGGACGAAGTTGGCCAGCCCCACCCCCCAAGGCTATAGCCCACCCGTTTTTGTGGCCTTTTTCCGCTGGACGAACTTGGCGATCCGGCCTTCGGGCGGGTTTTTTTGGGCGCGGCTGTGCCCGCGGCCTATTTTTGGCACACGGATGCGCCTCGCAAAGTCTTGCGCCATTCCGAGTCCGGCGGACTAAGTTGGCCAGCCCCACCCCCAAGGCTATAGCCCACCCGTTTTTGTGGCCTTTTTCCGCTGGACAAACTTGGCGCCCCGGCCTTCGGGCGGGTATTTTATAGCGCGGCTGTGCCCGCGGTCTATTTTTGGCACACGGAGGTGCCTCGCAAAGTCTCGCGCTATTCCGAGTCCGGCGGACGAAGTCGGCCAGCCCCACCCCCAAGGCTATAGCCCACCCGTTTTTGTGGCCTTTTTCCGCTGGACAAACTTGGCGCCCCGGCCTTTGGGCGGGTATTTTAAAGCGCGGCTGTGCCCGCGGCCTATTTTTGGCACACGGAGGCGCCTCGCAAAGTCTCGCGCCATTCCGAGTCCGGCGGACGATGTTGGCCAGCCCCACCCCCAAGGCTATAGCTCACCCGTTTTTGTGGCCATTTTCCGCTGGACGAACTTGGCGCCCCGGCCTTCGGGTGGGTATTTTTGGGCGCAGCTGTACCCGCGGCCTATTTTTGGCACACGGAGGCGCCTCGCAAAGTCTCGCGCCATTCCGAGTCCGGCGGACGAAGTTGGCCAGCCCCACCACCCAAGGCTATAGCCCACCCGTTTTTGTGGCCATTTTCCGCTGGACGAACTTGGCGCCACGGCCTTCGGGCGGGTATTTTTGGGCGCGGCTGTGCCCGCGGCCTATTTTTGGCACGCGGAGGCGCCTCGAAAAGTCTCGCGCCATTCCGAGTCCGGCGGACGAAGTTGGCCAGCCCCACCCCCCAAGGCTATAGCCCACCCGTTTTTGTGGCCTTTTTCCGCTGGACGAACTTGGCGCCCCGGCCTTCGGGCGGGTATTTTTGGGCGCGGCTGTGCCCGCGGCCTATTTTTGGAACACGGAGGCGCCTCGCAAAGTCTCGCGCCATTCCGAGTCCGGCGGACGAAGTCGGCCAGCCCCACCCCCCAAAGCTATAGCCCACCCGTTTTTGTGGCCATTTTCCGCTGGACGAACTTGGCGCCCCGACCTTCGGGTGGGTATTTTTGGGCGCAGCTGTGCCCGTGGCCTATTTTTGGCACACGGAGGCTGCTCGCAAAGTCTCGCTCCATTCCGAGTCCGGCGGACGAAGTTGGCCAGCCCCACCACCCAAGGCTATTGCCCACCCGTTTTTGTGGCCTTTTTCCGCTGGACGAACTTGGCGCCCCGGCCTTCGGGTGGTTATTTTTGGGCGCGGCTGTGCCCGTGGCCTATTTTTGGCACACGGAGGCCGCTCGCAAAGTCTCGCGCCATTCCGAGTCCGGCGGACGAAGTTTGCCAGCCCCACCCCCCAACGCTATAGCCCACCCGTTTTTGTGGCCTTTTTCCGCTGGACGAACTTGGCGCCCCGGCCTTCGGGCGCGGCTCTGCCCGGGGCCTATTTTTGGCACACGAAGGCCGCTCGCAAAGTCTCCCGCCATTCCGAGTCCGGCGGGCGAAGTTGGCCAGCCCCACCCCCCAAGGGTATAGCCCACCCGTTTTTGTGGCCTTTTTCCGCTGGACGAACTTCGTGCCCCGGTCTTCGGGCTGTTATTTTTGGGCGCGGCTGTGCCCGGGGCCTATTTTTGGCACACGGAGGCCGCTCGCAAAGTCTCGTGCCATTCCGAATCCGGCGGACGAAGTTGGCCAGCCCCACCCCCCAAGGCTATAGCCCACCCGTTTTTGTGGCCTTTTTCCGCTGGACGAACATGGCGCCCCGGCCTTCGGGCGGTTATTTTTGGGCGCGGCTGTGCCCGGGGCCTATTTTTGGCACACGGAGGCCGCTCGCAAAGTCTCGCGCCATTCCGAGTCCAGCGGACGAACTTGGCCAGCCCCACCCCCCAAGGCTATAGCCCACCCGTTTTTGTGGCCTTCTTCCGCTGGACGAACTTGGCACCCCGGCCTTCAGGTATGGCTGTGCCCGGGGCCTATTTTTGGTGCACGGAGGCCACTCGCAATGTTTCGCGCCATTCCGAGTCCGGCGGGCGAAGTTGGCCAGCCCCACCCCCCAAGGCTATAGCCCACCCGTTTTTGTGGCCTTTTTCCGCTGGACGAACTTCGCGCCCCGGTCTTCGGGCTGTTATTTTTGGGCGCGGCTGTGCCCGGGGCCTATTTTTGGCACACGGAGGCCGCTCGTAAAGTCTCGCGCCATTCCGAGTCAGGCGGACGAAGTTGGCCAGCCCCACCCCCCAAGGCTATTGCCCACCCGTTTTTGTGGCCTTTTTCCGCTGGACGAACTTGGCGCCCCGGCCTTCGGGCGGTTATTTTTGGACGCGGCTGTGCCCGTGGCCTATTTTTGGCACACGGAGGCCGCTCGCAAAGTCTCGCGCCATTCCGAGTCCGGCGGAGGAAGTTGGCCAGCCCCACCCCCCAAGGCTATTGCCCACCCGTTTTTGTGGCCTTTTTCCGCTGGACGAACTTGGCGCCCCGGCCTTCGGGCGGTTATTTTTGGGCGCGGCTGTGCCAGGGGCCTATTTTTGGCAAACGGAGGCCGCTCGCAAAGTCTCGCGCCATTCCGAGTCAGGCGGACGAAGTTGGCCAGCCCCACACCCCAAGGCTATAGCCCACACGTTTTTGTGGCCTTTTTCCGCTGGACGAACTTGGCGCCCCGGCCTTCGGGTGGTTATTTTTGGGCGCGGCTGTGCCCGTGGCCTATTTTTGGCACACGGATGCCGCTCGCAAAGTCTCGCGCCATTCCGAGTCCGGCGGAGGAAGTTGGCCAGCCCCACCCCCCAAGGCTATTGCCCACCCGTTTTTGTGGCCTTTTTCCGCTGGACGAACTTGGCGCCCCGGCCTTCGGGCGGTTATTTTTGGGTGCGGCTGTGCCAGGGGCCTATTTTTGTCAAACGGAGGCCGCTCGCAAAGTCTCGCGCCATTCCCAGTCAGGCGGACGAAGTTGGCCAGCCCCATTCCCAAGGCTATAGCCCACCCGTTTTTGTGTCCTTTTTCCGCTGGACGAACATGGCGCCCCGGCCTTCGGGTGGTTATTTTTGGACGCGGCTGTGCCCGTGGCCTATTTTTGGCACACGGAGGCCGCTCGCAAAGTCTCGCGCCATTCCGAGTCAGGCGGACGAAGTTGGCCAGCCCCACACCCCAAGGCTATAGCCCACACGTTTTTGTGGCCTTTTTCCGCTGGACGAACTTGGCGCCCCGGCCTTCGGGCGGTTATTTTTGGACGCGGCTGTGCCCGTGGCCTATTTTTGGCACACGGAGGCCGCTCGCAAAGTCTCGCGCCATTCCGAGTCCGGCGGAGGAAGTTGGCCAGCCCCACCCCCCAAGGCTATTGCCCACCCGTTTTTGTGGCCTTTTTCCGCTGGACGAACTTGGCGCCCCGGCCTTCGGGCGGTTATTTTTGGGCGCGGCTGTGCCAGGGGCCTATTTTTGGCAAACGGAGGCCGCTCGCAAAGTCTCGCGCCATTCCGAGTCAGGCGGACGAAGTTGGCCAGCCCCACACCCCAAGGCTATAGCCCACACGTTTTTGTGGCCTTTTTCCGCTGGACGAACTTGGCGCCCCGGCCTTCGGGTGGTTATTTTTGGGCGCGGCTGTGCCCGTGGCCTATTTTTGGTACACGGATGCCGTTCACAAAGTCTCGCGCCATTCCGAGTCCGGCGGAGGAAGTTGGCCAGCCCCACCCCCCAAGGCTATTGCCCACCCGTTTTTGTGGCCTTTTTCCGCTGGACGAACTTGGCGCCCCGGCCTTCGGGCGGTTATTTTTGGGCGTGGCTGTGCCAGGGGCCTATTTTTGGCAAACGGAGGCCGCTCGCAAAGTCTCGCGCCATTCCGAGTCAGGCGGACGAAGTTGGCCAGCCCCACACCCCAAGGCTATAGCCCACACATTTTTGTGGCCTTTTTCCGCTGGACGAACTTGGCGCCCCGGCCTTCGGGTGGTTATTTTTGGGCGCGGCTGTGCCCGTGGCCTATTTTTGGCACACGGATGCCGCTCGCAAAGTATCGCGCCATTCCGAGTCCGGCGGAGGAAGTTGGCCAGCCCCACCCCCCAAGGCTATTGCCCACCCGTTTTTGTGGCCTTTTTCCGCTGGACGAACTTGGCGCCCCGGCCTTCGGGCGGTTATTTTTGGGCGCGGCTGTGCCAGGGGCCTATTTTTGGCAAACGGAGGCCGCTCGCAAAGTCTCGCGCCATTCCGAGTCAGGCGGACGAAGTTGGCCAGCCCCACACCCCAAGGCTATAGCCCACACGTTTTTGTGGCCTTTTTCCGCTGGACGAACTTGGCGCCCCGGCCTTCGGGTGGTTATTTTTGGGCGCGGCTGTGCCCGTGGCCTATTTTTGGCACACGGATGCCGCTCGCAAAGTCTCGCGCCATTCCGAGTCCGGCGGACGAAGTTTGCCAGCACCACCCCCCAAGGCTATAGCCCACCCGTTTTTGTGGCCTTTTTCCGCTGGACGAACTTGGCACCCCGGCCTTCGGGTGCGGCCTTGCCCGGGGCCTATTTTTGGCACACGGAGGCCGCTCGCAAAGTCTCACGCCATTCCGAGTCCGGCGGACGAAGTTGGCCAGCCCCACCCCCCAAGGCTATAGCCCACCCGTTTTTGTGGCCTTTTTCCGCTGGACGAACCTGGCGTCCCGGCCTTCGGGCAGGTATTTTTTGGCGTGGCTGTGCCCGTAGCCTATTTTTGGCACACGGAGGCGCCTCGCAAAGTCTCACGCCATTCCGAGTCCGGCGGACGAAGTCGGCCAGCCCCACCCCCCAAGGCTATAGCCCACCCGTTTTTGTGGCCTTTTTCCGCAGGACGAACTTGGCGCCCCGGCCTTCGGGCGGGTATTTTTGGGCGCGGCTTTGCCTGCGGCCTATTTTTGGCATATGGAGAGCCCTCGCAAAGTCTCGCGCCATTCCGAGTCCGACGGACGAAGTTGGCCAGCCCCACCCCCCAAGGCTATAGCCCACCCGTTTTTGTGGCCTGTTTCCGCTGGACGAACTTGGCGCCCCGGCCATCGGGCGGTAATTTTTGGACACGGCTGTGCCCGCAGCCTATATTTGGCACACGGAGGCCCCTCGGAAAGTCTCGCGCCATTCCGAGTCCGGCTGACGAAGTTGGCCAGCCCCACCCCCCAAGGCTATAGCCCACCCGTTTTTGTGGCCTGTTTCCGCTGGACGAACTTGGCGCCCCGGCCTTCGGGCGGTTATTTTAGGGCGCGGCTGTGTCCGCGGCCTATTTTTGGTACATAGAGGGCCCTTGCAAAGTCTCGCGCCATTCCGAGTCCGGCTGACGAAGTTGGCCAGCCCCACCCCCCAAGGCTATAGCCCACCCGTTTTTGTGGCCTGTTTCCGCTGGACGAACTTGGCGCCCCGGCCTTCGGGCGGTTATTTTAGGGCGCGGCTGTGTCCGCGGCCTATTTTTGGCACACAGAGGGCCCTTGCAAAGTCTCGCGCCATTCTGAGTCCGGTGGACGAAGTTGGCCAGCCCCACCCCCCAAGGCTATAGCCCACCCGTTTTGTGGCCTTTTTCCGCAGGACGAACTTGGCGCCCCGGCCTTCGGTCGGTTCTTTTTGGACGTGGCTGTGCCCGCGCCCTGTTTTTGGCACATGGAGGGCCCTCGCAAGGTCTCGCGCAATTCCGAGTGCAGCGGACGAAGTTTGCCAGCCCCACCCCCCAAGGCTATAGCCCACCCGTTTTTGTGGCCTGTTTCCGCTGGACGAACTTGGCGCCCCGGCCATCGGGCGGTAATTTTTGGACACGGCTGTGCCCGCAGCCTATATTTGGCACACGGAGGCCCCTCGGAAAGTCTCGCGCCATTCCGAGTCCGGCTGACGAAGTTGGCCAGCCCCACCCCCCAAGGCTATAGCCCACCCGTTTTTCTGGCCTTTTTCCGTTGGACGAACTTGGCGCCCCGGCCTTCGGGCGGGAATTTTTGTGCGCGGCTCTGTCCGCGGCCTATTTTTCGCACACGGAGGCGCCTCGCAAAGACTCGCGCCATTCCGAGTCCGGCGGACGAAGTTTGCCAGCCCCACCCCCCAAGGCTATTGCCCACCCGTTTTTGTGGCCCTTTTCCGTTGGACGAACTTGGCGCCCTGGCCTTCGGGCGGGAATTTTTGTGCGCGGCTCTGCCCGCGGCCTATTTTTCGCACACGGAGGCGCCACGCAAAGACTCGCGCCATTCCGAGTCCGGCGGACGAAGTTGGTCAGCCCCACCCCCCGAGGCTATAGCCCACCCGTTTTGGTGGCCTTTTTCCGCTAGACGAACCTGGCGTCCCGGCCTTCGGGCAGGTATTTTTTGGTGCGGCTGTGCCCGTAGTCTTTTTTTGGCACACGGAGGCGCCTCGCAAAGTCTCACGCCATTCCGAGTCCGGCGGACGAAGTCGGCCAGCCCCACCCCCCAAGGCTCTAGCCCACCCGTTTTTGTGGCCTTTTTCCGCAGGACGAACTTGGCGCCCCGGCCTTCGGGCGGGTATTTTTGGGCGCGGCTGTGCCTGCGGCCTATTTTTGGCACATGGAGAGCCCTCGCAAAGTCTCGCGCCATTCCGAGTCCGACGGACGGGTTGGCCAGCCCCACCCCCAAGGCTATAGCCCACCCACAGGCCCTTTTTC
>JAUJEF010000185.1:0-37669 GCA_030444885.1 Citrus sp. QX-2021
GTGCCAGGGCACACGGATGCCGCTCGCAAAGTCTCGCGCCATTCCGAGTCCGGCGGAGGAAGTTGGCCAGCCCCACCCCCCAAGGCTATTGCCCACCTGTTTTTGTGGCCTTTTTCCGCTGGACGAACTTGGCGCCCCGGCCTTCGGGCGGTTATTTTTGGGTGCGGCTGTGCCAGGGGCCTATTTTTGTCAAACGGAGGCCGCTCGCAAAGTCTCGCGCCATTCCGAGTCAGGCGGACGAAGTTGGCCAGCCCCATTCCCAAGGCTATAGCCCACCCGTTTTTGTGGCTTTTTTCCGCTGGACGAACATGGCGCCCCGGCCTTCGGGTGGTTATTTTTGGACGCGGCTGTGCCCGTGGCCTATTTTTGGCACACGGAGGCCGCTCGCAAAGTCTCGCGCCATTCCGAGTCCGGCGGAGGAAGTTGGCCAGCCCCACCCCCCAAGGCTATTGCCCACCCGTTTTTGTGGCCTTTTTCCGCTGGACGAACTTGGCGCCCCGGCCTTCGGGCGGTTATTTTTGGGCGCGGCTGTGCCAGGGGCCTATTTTTGGCAAACGGAGGCCGCTCGCAAAGTCTCGCGCCATTCCGAGTCAGGCGGACGAAGTTGGCCAGCCCCACACCCCAAGGCTATAGCCCACACGTTTTTGTGGCCTTTTTCCGCTGGACGAACTTGGCGCCCCGGCCTTCGGGTGGTTATTTTTGGGCGCGGCTGTGCCCGTGGCCTATTTTTGGCACACGGATACCGCTCGCAAAGTCTCGCGCCATTCCGAGTCCGGCGGACGAAGTTTGCCAGCACCACCCCCCAAGGCTATAGCCCACCCGTTTTTGTGGCCTTTTTCCGCTGGACGAACTTGGCACCCCGGCCTTCGGGTGCGGCCTTGCCCGGGGCCTATTTTTGGCACACGGAGGCCGCTCGCAAAGCCTCGCGCCATTCCGAGTCCGGCGGACGAAGTTGGCCAGCCCGACCCCCCAAGGCTATAGCCCAACCGTTTTTGTTGCCTTTTTCCGCTGGACGAACTTGGCGCCCCGGCCTTCGGGCTGTTATTCTTGGGCGCGGCTGTGCCCGGGGCCTATTTTTGGCACACGGAGGCCGCTCGCAAAGTCTCACGCCATTCCGAGTCCGGCGGACGAAGTTGGCCAGCCCCACCCCCCAAGGCTTTAGCCCACCCGTTTTTGTGGCCTTTTTCCGCTGGACGAACCTGGCGTCCCGGCCTTCGGGCAGGTATTTTTTGGCGTGGCTGTGCCCGTAGCCTATTTTTGGCACACGGAGGCGCCTCGCAAAGTCTCACGCCATTCCGAGTCCGGCGGACGAAGTCGGCCAGCCCCACCCCCCAAGGCTATAGCCCACCCGTTTTTGTGGCCTTTTTCCGCAGGACGAACTTGGCGCCCCGGCCTTCGGGCGGGTATTTTTGGGCGCGGCTTTGCCTGCGGCCTATTTTTGGAATATGGAGAGCCCTCGCAAAGTCTCGCGCCATTCCGAGTCCGACGGACGAAGTTGGCCAGCCCCACCCCCCAAGGCTATAGCCCACCCGTTTTTGTGGCTGTTTCATTGAACGAACTTGGCGCCGCGGCCTTCGGGCGGGTATTTTTGCTCACGGCTGTGCCCGCAGCCTAGATTTGGCACACGGAGGCCCCTCGGAAAGTCTCGCGCCATTCCGAGTCCGGCTGACGAAGTTGGCCAGCCCCACCCCCCAAGGCTATAGCCCACCCATTTTGTGGCTGCTTTCCGCTTGGACGAACTTGGCGCCCCGGCCTTCGGGCGGTTATTTTAGGGCGCGGCTGTGTCCGCGGCCTATTTTTGGTACATAGAGGGCCCTTGCAAAAGTCTCGCGCCATTCCGAGTCCGGCTGACGAAGTTGGCCAGCCCCACCCCCCAAGGCTATAGCCCACCCGTTTTTGTGGCCTGTTTCCGCTGGACGAACTTGGCGCCCCGGCCTTCGGGCGGTTATTTTAGGGCGCGGCTGTGTCCGCGGCCTATTTTTGGCACACAGAGGGCCCTTGCAAAGTCTCGCGCCATTCTGAGTCCGGTGGACGAAGTTGGCCAGCCCCACCCCCCAAGGCTATAGCCCACCCGTTTTGTGGCCTTTTTCCGCAGGGCACGACTTTGCGCCGCTGCCTTCGGGCGGTTATTTTTGGCCGGGGCTGTGCCCGCGGCCTGTTTTTGGCACATGGAGGGCCCTCGCAAAGTCTCGCGCAATTCCGAGTGCAGCGGACGAAGTTTGCCAGCCCCACCCCCCAAGGCTATAGCCCACCCGTTTTTGTGGCCTGTTTCCGCTGGACGAACTTGGCGCCCCGCCCATCGGGCGGTAATTTTTGGACACGGCTGTGCCCGCAGCCTATATTTGGCACACGAAGGCCCCTCGGAAAGTCTCGCGCCATTCCGAGTCCGGCTGACGAAGTTGGCCAGCCCCACCCCCCAAGGCTATAGCCCACCCGTTTTTGTGGCCTTTTTCCGTTGGACGAACTTGGCGCCCCGGCCTTCGGGCGGGAATTTTTGTGCGCGGCTCTGTCCGCGGCCTATTTTTCGCACACGGAGGCGCCTCGCAAAGACTCGCGCCATTCCGAGTCCGGCGGACGAAGTTTGCCAGCCCCACCCCCCAAGGCTATTGCCCACCCGTTTTTGTGGCCTTTTTCCGTTGGACGAACTTGGCGCCCTGGCCTTCGGGCGGGAATTTTTGTGCGCGGCTCTGCCCGCGGCCTATTTTTCGCACACGGAGGCGCCATGCAAAGACTCGCGCCATTCCGAGTCCGGCGGACGAAGTTGGTCAGCCCCACCCCCCGAGGCTATAGCCCACCCGTTTTGGTGGCCTTTTTCCGCTGGACGAACCTGGCGTCCCGGCCTTCGGGCAGGTATTTTTTGGCGCGGCTGTGCCCGTAGCCTTTTTTTGGCACACGGAGGCACCTCGCAAAGTCTCACGCCATTCCGAGTCCGGCGGACGAAGTCGGCCAGCCCCACCCCCCAAGGCTCTAGCCCACCCGTTTTTGTGGCCTTTTTCCGCAGGACGAACTTGGCGCCCCGGCCTTTGGGCGGGTATTTTTGGGCGCGGCTGTGCCTGCGGCCTATTTTTGGCACATGGAGAGCCCTCGCAAAGTCTCGCGCCATTCCGAGTCCGACGGACGAAGTTGGCCAGCCCCACCCCCCAAGGCTATAGCCCACCCGTTTTTGTGCCCTTTTTCCGCTGGACGAACTTGGCGCCCCAGCCTTCGGGCGGTTATTTTTGGGTGCGACTGTGCCCGCGGCCTATTTTTGGTACTCGGAGGCCGCTCGCAAGGTCTCGCCCCATTCCAAGTCCGGCGGACGAACATGGCCAGCCCCACCCCCCAAGGCTATAGCCCACCCGTTTTTGTGGCCTTTTTCCTCTGGATGAACTTGGCGCCCCATCCTTCGGGATATTATTTTTGGGCGCGGCTGTGCCCGAGGCCTATTTTTGGCACACGGAGGCCGCTCGCAAAGTCTCACCCCATTCCAAGCCCGGCGGACGAACTTGGCCAGCCCTACCCCCCAAGGCTATAGCCCACCCGTTTTTGTGCCCTTTTTCAGTTGGATGAACTTGGCACCCTTGCCTTCGGGCGGTTATTTTTGGGCAAAGCTATGCCCACGGCCTATTTTTGGCACACGGAGGCCGCTCGCAAAGTCTCGCCCCATTCCGAGTCCGGCGGACGAACTTGGCCAGCCCCACCCCCCAAGGCTATAGCCCACCCGTTTTTGTGGCCTTTTTCCACTGGACGAACTTGGCGCCCCGGCCTTCGGGCGGTTATTGTTGGGCGCGGCTGTGCCCACGGCCTTTTTTTGGCACAAGTAGGCCGTTCGCAATGTCTCACCCCATTCCGAGTTCGGCGGACGAACTTGGCCAGCCCCACCCCCCAAGGCTATAGCCCACCCGTTTTTGTTGCCTTTTTCCGCTGGTCGAACTTGGCGCCCCGTCCTTCGGGCTGTTATTTTTGGACACGGCTGTGCCCGCGGCCTATTTTTGGCACACGGAGGCCACTCACAAAGTATCGCCACATTCCGAGTCCGGCGGACGAACATGGCCAGCCCCACCCCCCAAGGCTATAGCCCACCCGTTTTTGTGGCCTTTTTCCTCTGGACGAAATTGGCGCCCCATCCTTCGGGCTGTTATTTTTGGGCGCGGCCATGCCCGAGGCCTATTTTTGGCACACGGAGGCCGCTTGCAAAGTCTCGCCCCATTCCGACTCCGACGGACGAACTTGGCCAGCCCCACCCCCCAAGGCTATAGCCCACCCGTTTTTGTGGCCTTTTTCCGCTGGACGAACTTGGCGCCCCGGCCTTCGGGCGGTTATTGTTGGGCGCGGCTGTGCCCGCGGCCTATTTTTGGCACAAGTAGGCCGTTCGCAAAGTCTCACCCCATTCCCAGTCCGGCGGACGAACTTGGCCAGCCCCACCCCCAAAGGCTATAGCCCACCCGTTTTTGTTGCCTTTTTCCGCTGGACGAACTTGGCGCCCCGGCCTTCGGGCTGTTATTTTTGGACACGGCTCTGCCCGCGGCCTATTTTTGGCACACGGAGGCCACTCACAAAGTATCGCACCATTCCGAGTCCGGCGGACGAACATGGCCAGCCCGACCCCCCAAGGCTATAGCCCACCCGTTTTTGTGGCCTTTTTCCACTGGACGAACTTGGCGCCCCGGCCTTCGGGCTTTTATTTTAGGGCGCGGCTGTGCCCGTGGCTTATTTTTAGAATACGGAGGCCGCTCGCAAAGTCTCACCCCATTCTTAGTCCGGAGGACTAACATGGCCAGCCCCACCCCCCAAGGCTATAGCCCACCTGTTTTTTCGGTCTTTTTCCGCTGGATGAACTTGGCGCCCCGTCCTTCGGGCGGTTATTTTTGGGCGCGGCCGTGCCCGCGGCCTTTTTTTTGGCACACAGAGGCCACTCGCAAAGTCTCGCCCCATTTCGAGTCCGGCGGACGAACTTGGCCAGCCCCACCACCCAATGCTATAGCCCACCCGTTTTTGTGGCCTTTTTCCGCTGGACGAAATTGGCGCCCCAGCCTTCGGGCGGTTATTTTTGGGTGCGACTGTGCCCGCGGCCTATTTTTGGTACTCGGAGGCCGCTCGCAAGGTCTCGCCCCATTCCAAGTCTGGCGGACGAACATGGCCAGCCCCACCCCCGAAGGCTATAGCCCACCCGTTTTTGTGGCCTTTTTCCGCTGGACGAACTTGGCGCCCGGACTTCGGGCAGTTATTTTTGGGCGCAGCTATGCCCGCGGCCTATTTTTGGCACACGGAGGCCGCTCGCAAAGGCTCGCCTAATTCCGAGCCCGGCAGACGAACTTGGCCAGCCCCACCCCCCAAGGCTATAGTCCACCCATTTTTGTCCCCTTTTTCAGCTGGACGAACTTGGCGCCCTGGACTTCGGGCGGTTATTTTTGGGTACGGCTGTGCCCGCGGCCTATTTTTGGTACACTGAGGCCGCTCACAAATTCTCGCCCCATTGCGAGTCCGGCAGATGAACTTGGACAGCCCCACCCCCCAAGGCTATAGCCCACCCGTTTGTGGGGCCTTTTTCCTCTGGACGAACTTGGCGCCCCATCCTTCGGGCTGTTATTTTTGGGCGCGGCCATGTCCGAGGCCTATTTTTGGCACACGGAGGCCGCTCACAAAGTCTCGCCCCATTCCGAGCCCGGCGGACGAACTTGGCCAGCCCCACCCCCCAAGGCTATAGCCCACCTGTTTTTGCGGCCTTTTTCCGCTAGACGAACTTGGCGCCCCATCCTTCGGGCGGTTATTTTTGGGTGCAGCTGTGCCCGCGTCCTATTATTGGCACACGGAGGCCACTCGCAAGGACTGGCCCCATTCCAAGTCCGGCGGACGAACATGGCCAGCCCCACCCCCCAAGGCTATAGTCCACCCGTTTTTGTCCCTTTTTTCCGCTGGACGAACTTGGCGCCCTGGACTTCGGGCGGTTATTTTTGGCCGCGGCTGTGCCCGCGGCCTATTTTTGGGACACTGAGGCCGCTCTCAAAGTCTCGCCCCATTACGAGTCCGGCGGACGAACATGGCCAGCCCCACCCCCCAAGGCTATAGCCCACCCGTTTTTGTGCCCTTTTTCCGTTGGACGAACTTGGCACCCTGGCCTTCGGGCGGTTATTTTAGGGCGCGGCTGTGCCCGTGGCCTATTTTTAGAACACGGAGGCCGCTCGCAAAGGCTCACCCCATTCCGAGTCCGGTGGACGAACATGGCCAGCCCCACCCCCGAAGGCTATAGCCCACCCGTTTTTGTGGCCTTTTTCCGCTGGACGAACTTGGCGCCCGGACTTCGGGCAGTTATTTTTGGGCGCAGCTATGCCCGCGGCCTATTTTTGGCACACGGAGGCCGCTCGCAAAGTCTCGCCTCATTCCGAGCCCGGCAGACGAACTTGGCCAGCCCCACCCCCCAAGGCTATAGCCCACCCGTTTGTGGGGCCTTTTTCCTCTGGACGAACTTGGCGCCCCATCCTTCGGGCTGTTATTTTTGGGTGCAGCTGTGCCCGTGTCCTATTTTTGGCACACGGAGGCCACTCGCAAGGACCCGCCCCATTCCAAGTCCGGCGGACGAACATGGCCAGCCCCACCCACCAAGGCTATAGTCCACCCGTTTTTGTCCCTTTTTCCCGCTGGACGAACTCGGCGCCCTGGACTTCGGGCGGTTATTTTTAGGCGCGGCTGTGCCCGCGGCCTATTTTTGGGACACTGAGGCCGCTCTCAAAGTCTCGCCCCATTACGAGTCCGGCGGACGAACTTGGCCAGCCCCACCCCCCAAGGCTATAGCCCACCCGTTTTTGTGCCCTTTTTCCGCTGGACGAACTTGGCACCCTGGCCTTCGGGCGGTTATTTTAGGGCGCGGCTGTGCCCGTGGCCTATTTTTAGAACACGGAGGCCGCTCGGAAAGGCTCGCCCCATTCCGAGTCCGGCGGACGAACTTGGCCAGCCCCACCACCCAAGGCTATAGCCCACCCGTTTTTGTGGCGTTTTTCCGCTGGACGAAATTGGCGCCCCAGCCTTCGGGCGGTTATTTTTGGGTGCGACTGTGCCCCCGGCCTATTTTTGGTACTCGGAGGCCGCTCGCAAGGTCTCGCCCCATTCCAAGTCCGGCGGACGAACATGGCCAGCCCCACCCCCCAAGGCTATAGCCCACCCGTTTTTGTGGCCTTTTTCCGCTGGACGAACTTGGCGCCCGGACTTCGGGCAGTTATTTTTGGGCGCAGCTATGCCCGCGGCCTATTTTTGGCACACAAAGGCAACTCGTAAATTGTCGCCTCATTCCGAGCCCGGCAGACGAACTTGGCCAGCCCCACCCCCCAAGGCTATAGTCCACCCGTTTTTGTCCCCTTTTTCTGCTGGACGAACTTGGCGCCCTGGACTTCGGGCGGTTATTTTTGGGCGCGGCTGTGCCCGCGGCCTATTTTTGGTACACTGAGGCCGCTCACAAAGTCTCGCCCCATTGCAAGTCCGGCGGATGAACTTGGACAGCCCCACCCCCCAAGGCTATAGCCCACCCGTTTGTGGGGCCTTTTTCCTTTGGATGAACTTGGCGCCCCATCCTTCGGGCTGTTATTTTTGGGCGCAGCTGTGTCCGAGGCCTATTTTTGGCACACGGAGGCCGCTCACAAAGTCTCGTCCCATTCCGAGCACGGCGGACGAACTTGGCCAGCCCCACCCCCCAAGGGTATAGCCCACCCGTTTTTGTGCCCTTTTTCCGTTGGACGAATTTGGTGCCACGGCCTTCGGGTGGTTATTTTTTGGCGCGGCTGTGCCCGCAGATTATTTTTGGCACACGGAGGCATCTCGCAAAGTCTCGCCCCATTCCGAGTCCGGCGGACGAACTTGGCCAGCCCCACCCCCCAAGGCTATAGCCCACCCGTTTGTGGGGCCTTTTTCCTCTAGACGAACTTGGCGCCCCATCCTTCGGGCTGTTATTTTTGGGCGTGGCCGTGTCCGAGGCCTATTTTTGGCACACGGAGGCCGCTCACAAAGTCTCGACCCATTCCGAGCCCGGCGGACGAACTTGGCCAGCCCCACCCCCCAAAGCTATAGCCCACCCGTTTTTGTGCCCTTTTTCCGTTGGACGAATTTGGCGCCCTGGACTTCGGGCGGTTATTTTTGGGTACGGCTGTGCCCGCGGCCTATTTTTGGCACACGGAGGCCGTTAACAAAGTGTCACCCCACTGCGATTCCGGCGGACGAACTTGGCCAGCCCCACCCCCCAAGGCTATAGCCCACCCTTTTTTGTGCCCTTTTTCCGCTGGACGAATTTGGCGCCCCGGCCTTCAGGCTGTTATTTTTGTCCGTGGCTGTGGCCATGGCCTATTTTTGGTACACGGACGCTGCTCGCAAAGTATCCCCCCATTCCGAGTCCGGCGGACGAAGTTGGCCAGCCCCACCCCCCAAGGCTATAGCCCACCCTTTTTTGTGCCCTTTTTCCGCTGGACGAACTTGGCGCCCCGGCCTTGGGGCTGTTATTTTTGTGCGTGGCTGTGCCCACGGCCTATTTTTGGTACACGGAGGCTGCTCACAAAGTCTCCCCCCATTCCGAGTCCGGCGGACGAACTTGGCCAGCCCCACCCCCCAAGGCTATAGCCCACCCGTTTTTGTGCCCTTTTTCCGCTGGACGAACTTGGCGCCCCTGCCTTCGGGCTGTTATTTTTGGGCACGGCTGTGCCCACGGCCTATTTTTGGCACACGGAGTCCGCTCAGAAAGTCTCGCCCCATTCTGAGTCCGGCGGACGAACATGGCCAGCCCCACCCCCCAAGGGTATAGCCCACCCGTTTTTGTGGCCTTTTTCCGTTGGACGAACTTGGCGCCCTGGACTTCGGGCGGTAATTTTTGGGCGCGGCTCTGCCCGCGGCATATTTTTGGTACAAAGAGGCTGCTCGCAAAGTCTCGCCCCATTCCAAGTCCGGCGGACGAACATGGCCAGCCCCACCCCCCAAGGCTATAGCCCACTCATTTTTGTGCCCTTTTTCCGCTGGACGAACTTGGCGCCCCGGCCTTCGGGCTGTTATTTTAGGGCGCGGCTGTGCCCGTGGCCTATTTTTAGAATACGGAGGCCGCTCGCAAAGTCTCACCCCATTCTGAGTCCGGAGGACGAACATGGCCAGCCCCACCCCCCAAGGCTATAGCCCACCTGTTTTTTCGGCCTTTTTCCGCTGGACGAACTTGACGCCCCATCCTTCGGGCGGTTATTTTTGGGTTCGGCTGTGCCCGCATCCTATTTTTGGCACACGGAGGCCGATCGCAAGGTCTCGCCCCATTCCCAGTCCGGCGGACGAACATGGCCATCCCCACCCACCAAGGCTATAGCCCACCCGTTTTTGTGGCCTTTTTCCGCTGGACGAACTTGGCGCCCTGGACTTCGGGCGGTAATTTTTGGGCGCGGCTCTGCCCGCGGCCTATTTTTGGTACACAGAGGCTGCTCGCAAAGTCTCGCCCCATTCCAAGTCCGGCGGACGAACATGGCCAGCCCCACCCCCCAAGGCTATAGCCCACTCGTTTTTGTGCCCTTTTTCCGCTGGACGAACTTGGCGCCCCGGCCTTCGGGCTGTTATTTTAGGGCGCGCTGTGCCCGTGGCCTATTTTTAGAATACGGAGGCCGCTCGCAAAGTCTCACCCCATTCTGAGTCCGGAGGACGAACATGGCCAGCCCCACCCCCCAAGGCTATAGCCCACCTGTTTTTTCGGCCTTTTTCCGCTGGACGAACTTGGCGCCCATCCTTCGGGCGGTTATTTTTGGGTTCGGCTGTGCCCGCATCCTATTTTTGGCACACGGAGGCCGATCGCAAGGTCTCGCCCCATTCCCAGTCCGGCGGACGAACATGGCCATCCCCACCCACCAAGGCTATAGCCCACCCGTTTTTGTGGCCTTTTTCCGCTGGACGAACTTGGCGCCCTGGACTTCGGGCAGTAATTTTTGGGCGCGGCTCTGCCCGCGGCATATTTTTGGTACACAGAGGCTGCTCGCAAAGTCTCGCCCCATTCCAAGTCCGGCGGACGAACATGGCCAGCCCCACCCCCCAAGGCTATAGCCCACTCGTTTTTGGGCCCTTTTTCCGCTGGACGAACTTGGCGCCACGGCCTTTGGGCTTTTATTTTAGGGCGCGGCTGTGCCCGTGGCCTATTTTTCGAACACGGAGACCGCTCACAAAGGCTCACCCCATTCCGAGTCCGGCGGACGAACATGGCCAGCCCCACCCCCCAAGGCTATAGCCCACCTGTTTTTGCGGCCTTTTTCCGCTGGACGAACTTGGCGCCCTGTCCTTCGGGCGGTTATTTTTGGGTGCGGCCGTGCCCGCGGCCTATTTTTGGCACACGGAGGCCGCTCACAAAGTCTCGCCCCATTCCGAGTCCGGCGGACGAACTTGGCCAGCCCCACCACCCAAGGCTATAGCCCACCCGTTTTTGTGGCCTTTTTCCACTGGACGAACTTGGCGCCCCGGCCTTCGGGCTTTTATTTTAGGGCGCGGCTGTGCCCGTGGCTTATTTTTAGAATACGGAGGCCGCTCGCAAAGTCTCACCCCATTCTTAGTCCGGAGGACTAACATGGCCAGCCCCACCCCCCAAGGCTATAGCCCACCTGTTTTTTCGGCCTTTTTCCGCTGGACGAACTTGGCGCCCCATCCTTCGGGCGGTTATTTTTGGGTTCGGCTGTGCCCGCGTCCTATTTTTGGCACACGGAGGCCGCTCGCAAGGTCTTGCCCCATTCCTAGTCCGGCGGACGAACATGGCCAGGCCCACCCACCAAGGCTATAGCCCACCCGTTTTTGTGGCCTTTTTCCGCTGGACGAACTTGGCGCCCTGGACTTCGTGCGGTAATTTTTGGGCGCGGCTCTGCCCGCGGCCTATTTTTGGTACACGGAGGCTGCTAGCAAAGTCTCGCCCCATTCCAAGTCCGGCGGACGAACATGGCCAGCCCCACCCCCCAAGGCTATAGCCCACTCGTTTTTATGCCCTTTTTCCGCTGGACGAACTTGGCGCCCCGGCCTTCGGGCTGTTATTTTAGGGCGCGGCTGTGCCCGTGGCCTATTTTTCGAACACGGAGGCCGCTTGCAAAGGCTCACCCCATTCCGAGTCCGGCGGACGAACATGGCCAGCCCCACCCCCCAAGGCTATAGCCCACCTGTTTTTGCGGCCTTTTTACGCTGGACGAACTTGGCGCCCTGTCCTTCTAGCGGTTATTTTTGGGCGCGGCCGTGCCCGCGGCCTATTTTTGGCACACGGAGGCCGCTCGCAAAGTCTCGCCCCATTCCGAGTCCGGCGGACGAACTTGGCCAGCCCCAACACCCAAGGCTATAGCCCACCCGTTTTTGTGGCCTTTTTCCGCTTGACGAAATTGGCGCCCCAGCCTTCGGGCGGTTATTTTTGGGTGCGACTGTGCCCACGGCCTATTTTTGGTACTCGGAGGCCGCTCGCAAGGTCTCGCCCCATTCCAAGTCCGGCGGACGAACATGGCCAGCCCCACCCCCCAAGGCTATAGCCCACCTGTTTTTGTGGCCTTTTTCCGCTGGACGAACTTGGCGCCCTGGACTTTGGGCGGTTATTTTTGGGCGCGGCTGTGCCCGCGGCCTATTTTTGGTACACTGACACCGCTCACAAAGTCTCACCCCATTGCGAGTTCGGCGGACGAACTTGGCCAGCCCCACCCCCCAAGGCTATAGCCCACCCGTTTGTGTGGCCTTGTTCCGCTGGACGAAGTTGGCGCCCCATCCTTCGGGCGGTTATTTTTGGGTTCGGCTGTGCCCGCGTCCTATTTTTGGCACACGGAGGCCGCTCGCAAGATCTCGCCCAATTCCCAGTCCGGCGGACGAACATGGCCAGGCCCACCCACCAAGGCTATAGCCCACCCGTTTTTGTGGCCTTTTTCCGCTGGACGAACTTGGCGCCCTGTTCTTCGTGCGGTAATTTTTGGGCGCGGCTCTGCCCGCGGCCTATTTTTCGTACACGGAGGCTGCTAGCAAAGTCTCGCCCCATTCCAAGTCCGGCGGACGAACATGGCCAGCCCCACCCCCCAAGGCTATAGCCCACTCGTTTTTGTGCCCTTTTTCCGCTGGACGAACTTCGCGCCCCGGCCTTCGGGCTGTTATTTTAGGGCACGGCTGTGCCCGTGGCCTATTTTTCGAACACGGAGGCCGCTCGCAAAGGCTCACCCCATTCCGAGTCCGGCGGACGAACATGGCCAGCCCCACCCCCCAAGGCTATAGCCCACCTGTTTATGCGGCCTTTTTCCGCTGGACGAACTTGGCGCCCTGTCCTTCGGGCGGTTATTTTTGGGCGCGGCCATGCCCGCGGCCTATTTTTGGCACACGGAGGCCGCTCGCAAAGTCTCGCCCCATTCCGAGTCCGGCGGACGAACTTGGCCAGCCCCACCACCCAAGGCTATAGCCCACCCGTTTTTGTGGCCTTTTTCCGCTTGACGAAATTGGCGCCCCAGCCTTCGGGCGGTTATTTTTGGGTGCGACTGTGCCCGCGGCCTATTTTTGGTACTCGGAGGCCGCTCGCAAGGTCTCGCCCCATTCCAAGTCCGGCGGACGAACATGGCCAGCCCCACCCCCCAAGGCTATAGCCCACCTGTTTTTGCGGCCTTTTTACGCTGGACGAACTTGGCGCCCTGTCCTTCGAGCGGTTATTTTTGGGCGCGGCCGTGCCCGCGGCCTATTTTTGGCACACGGAGGCCGCTCGTAAAGTCTCGCCCCATTCCGAGTCCGGCGGACGAACTTGGCCAGCCCCACCACCCAAGGCTATAGCCCACCCATTTTTGTGGCCTTTTTCCGCTTGACGAAATTGGCGCCCCAGCCTTCGGGCGGTTATTTTTGGGTGCGACTGTGCCCGCGGCCTATTTTTGGTACTCGGAGGCCGCTCGCAAGGTCTCGCCCCATTCCAAGTCCGGCGGACGAACATGGCCAGCCCCACCCCCCAAGGCTATAGCCCACCTGTTTTTGTGGCCTTTTTCCGCTGGACGAACTTGGCGCCCGGACTTCGGGCTGTTATTTTTGGGCGCAGATATGCCCACGGCCTATTTTTGGCACACGGAGGCCGCTCGCAAAGTCTCGCCCCATTCTGAGCCCGGCAGACGAACTTGGCCAGCCCCACCCCCCAAGGCTATAGTCCACCCGTTTTTGTCCCCTTTTTCCGCTGGACGAACTTGGCGCCCTGGACTTTGGGCGGTTATTTTTGGGCGCGGCTGTGCCCGCGGCCTATTTTTGGTACACTGACACCGCTCACAAAGTCTCACCCCATTGCGAGTCCGGCGGACGAACATGGCCAGCCCCACCCCCCAAGGCTATAGCCCACCTGTTTTTGCGGCCTTTTTACGCTGGACGAACTTGGCGCCCTGTCCTTCGAGCGGTTATTTTTGGGCGCGGCCGTGCCCGCGGCCTATTTTTGGCACACGGAGGCCGCTCGCAAAGTCTCGCCCCATTCCGAGTCCGGCGGACGAACTTGGCCAGCCCCACCACCCAAGGCTATAGCCCACCCGTTTTTGTGGCCTTTTTCCGCTTGACGAAATTGGCGCCCCAGCCTTCGGGCGGTTATTTTTGGGTGCGACTGTGCCCGCGGCCTATTTTTGGTACTCGGAGGCCGCTCGCAAGGTCTCGCCCCATTCCAAGTCCGGCGGACGAACATGGCCAGCCCCACCCCCCAAGGCTATAGCCCACCTGTTTTTGTGGCCTTTTTCCGCTGGACGAACTTGGCGCCCGGACTTCGGGCTGTTATTTTTGGGCGCAGCTATGCCCACGGCCTTTTTTTGGCACACGGAGGCCGCTCGCAAAGTCTCGCCCCATTCTGAGCCCGGCGGACGAACTTGGCCAGCCCACCCCCCCTTCGGGCTATAGTCCACCCGTTTTTGTCCCTTTTTCCGCTGGACGAACTTGGCGCCCTGGACTTTGGGCGGTTATTTTTGGGCGCGGCTGTGCCAGCGTCCTATTTTTGGCACACTGAGGCCTCTCACAAAGTCTCTCCCCATTCCAAGTCCGGCGGAAGAACACGGCCAGCCCCACCCCCCCCGGCTATAGCCCACCCGTTTGTGCGGCCTATTTCCGCGGGACGAACGTGTCTCCCCGTCGTTTGGGCGAATTTTTTTGGGCGCGGCTGTGGCCGCGGCCTATTTTTGGCACACGGAGGCCGCTCGCAAAGTCTCGCCCCATTCCGAGTCGGGCGGACGAACTTGGCCAGCCCCACCCCCCAAGGCGATAGCCCACCCGTTTTTGTGCCCTTTTTCCGTTGGACGAATTTGGCGCCACGGCCTTCGGGTGGTTATTTTTTGGCGCGGCTGTGCCCGTAGCTTATTTTTGGCACACGGAGGCATCTCGCAAAGTCTCGCCCCATTCCCAGTCCGGCGGACGAACATGGCCAGCCCCACCCCCCAAGGCTATAGCCCACCCGTTTGTGTGGCCTTTTTCCGCTGGACGAACTTGGCGCCCCATCCTTCGGGCGGTTATTTTTGGGCGCGGCCGTGCCCGAGGCCTATTTTTTTCGCACACGGAGGCCGCTCACAAGGTCTCGCCCCATTCCGAGTCTGGTGGACGAACATGGCCAGCCCCACCCCCAAGGCCATATCCCACCCGTTTTGTGGCCATTGGTCCGGTGGTCGCTCTTGGCGACCCGGCCTTCGGGCGGTTATTTTTGGGCGCGGCTGTGCCCGCGGCCTATTTTTGGCACACGGAGGCCGCTCGCAAAGTCTCGCCCCATTCCGAGTCCGGCAGACGAACTTGGCCAGCCCCACCCCCCAAGGCTATAGCCCACCCGTTTGTGTGGCCTTTTTCCGCTGGACGAACTTGGCGCCCCATCCTTCGGGCGGTTATTTTTGGGCGCGGCCATGCCCGAGGCCTATTTTTGGCACACGGAGGCCGCTCGCAAAGTCTCGCCCCATTCCGAGTCCGGCGGACGAACATGGCCAGCCCCACCCCCCAAGGCTATAGCCCACCCGTTTTTGTGGCCTTTTTCCGCTGGACGAACTTGGCGCCCGGCCTTCGGGCGGTTATTTTTGGGCGCGGCTTTGTCCGTTGCCTATTTTTGGCACACGGAGGCATCTCGCAAAGTCTCGCCCCATTCCGAGTCCGGCGGACGAACTTGGCCAGCCCCACCCCCCAAGGCTATAGCCCACCCGTTTTTGTGGCCTTTTTCCGCTGGACGAAGTTAGCGCCCCGGCCTTCGGGCAGTTATTTTTGGGCACGGCTGTGCCCGCGGCCTATTTTTGGCACACGGAGGCCGCTCGCAAAGTCTCGCCCCATTCCGAGTCCGGCGGAAGAACTTGGCCAGCCCCACCCCCAAGGCTTTAGCCCACCCGTTTTTGTGGCCTTTTTCCGCTGGACGAACTTGGCGCCCCGGCCTTCGGGCAGTTATTTTTGGGTGCGACTGTGCCCGCGGCCTATTTTTGGCACGCGGGGGCCGCTCGCAAAGCCTCGCCCCATTCCGAGTCCGGTAGATGGACGAACTTGGCCAGCCCCCCCCCCCAAGGCTATAGCCCACCAGTTTTTGTGGCCTTTTTCCGATAGACGAACTTGGCGCCCCGGCCTTCGGGGGTTATTTTTGGGTGTGGCTGTGCCCGCGGCCTATTTTTGGCACACGGAGGCCGCTCGCAAAGTCTCGACCCATTCCGAGTCCGGCGGACGAACTTCACCAGCCCCACCCCCCAAGGCTATAGCCCGCCCGATTTTGTGGCCTTTTTCCGATGGACGAACTTGGCGCCCCATCCATCGGGTGGTTATTTTTGGGCGCGGCTGTGTGCACGGCATAGTTTTGGGACACCGAGGCCGCTCGCAAAGTCTTGCCCCATTCCGAGTGTGCCGGACGAACTTGGCCAGCCCCACCCCCAAAGGCTATAGCCCACCCGTTTTTGTGGCCTTTTTCTGCTGGACGAACTTGGCGCCCCGGCCTTCGGGCGGTTATTTTTTGGCGCGGCTGTGCCCGCGGTTTATTTTTGGCACACAGAGGCCGCTCACAAAGTCTCGACCCATTCTAAGTCTGGCGGACGAACATGGCCAGCCCCACCCTCCAAGGCTATAGCCCACCCGTTTTTGTGGCCTTTTTCCGCTGGACGAACTTGGCGCCCCGGCCTTCGGGCGGTTATTTTAGGGCGCGGCTGTGCCCGTGGCCTATTTTTAGAATACGGAGGCCGCTCGCAAAGTCTCACCCCATTCTGAGTCCGGAGGACGAACATGGCCAGCCCCACCCCCCAAGGCTATAGCCCACCTGTTTTTTCGGCCTTTTTCCGCTGGACGAACTTGGCGCCCATCCTTCGGGCGGTTATTTTTGGGTTCGGCTGTGCCCGCATCCTATTTTTGGCACACGGAGGCCGATCGCAAGGTCTCGCCCCATTCCCAGTCCGGCGGACGAACATGGCCATCCCCACCCACCAAGGCTATAGCCCACCCGTTTTTGTGGCCTTTTTCCGCTGGACGAACTTGGCGCCCTGGACTTCGGGCAGTAATTTTTGGGCGCGGCTCTGCCCGCAGCCTATTTTTGGTACACGGAGGCTGCTCGCAAAGTCTCGCCCCATTCCAAGTCCGGCGGACGAACATGGCCAGCCCCTTTGAAGGCTATAGCCCACTGTTTTGGGCCTTTTCCATTTGGACGAACTTGGCGCCCTGGCCTTTGGGCTTTTATTTTAGGCGCGGCTGTGCCCGCGGCCTATTTTTGGCACATGGAGGCTGCTCGCAAAGTCTCGCCCCATTCCGAGGCCGGCGGACGAACTTGGCCAACCCCACCCCCCAAGGCTATAGCCCACCCGTGTTTGTGGCCTTTTTCCGCTGGACGAACTTGGCACCCCGGCCTTCGGGCGGTTATTTTTGGGCACCGTTGTGCCCGTCGCCTATTTTTGGCACACGGAGGCTGCTCACAAAGTCTCGTCCCATTACGAGTCCGGCGGACGAACATGGCCAGCACCACCCTCCAAGGTTATAGCCCACCCATTTTTGTGGCCTTTTTCCACTGGACGAACTTGGCGCCCCGGCCTTCGGGCTTTTATTTTAGGGCGCGGCTGTGCCCGTGGCTTATTTTTAGAATACGGAGGCCGCTCGCAAAGTCTCACCCCATTCTTAGTCCGGAGGACTAACATGGCCAGCCCCACCCCCCAAGGCTATAGGCCACCAGTGTTTGAGGGCTTTTTCCGCTGGAAGAACTTGGCGCCCCTTCCTTCGGGCGTTAATTTTTGTGTTCGGCTGTGCCCGCGGCCTATTTTTCGCACACGGAGGCCGCTCGCAAAGTCTTGCCCCATTCCGAGTGTGCCGGACGAACTTGGCCAGCCCCACCCCCAAAGGCTATAGCCCACCCGATTTTGAGGCCTTTTTCCGCTGGATGAACTTCTCGCCCCGGCCTTCGGGCGGTTATTTTTGGGCGCGGCTGTGCCCGCGGCCTATTTTTGGTACACTGTGGACGCTTGCAAAGTCTCGCCCCATTCCGAGACCGGCGGACGAACTTGGCCAGCCCCACCCCCCAAGGCTATAGCCCTCTCGTTTTTTTGGCCTTTTTCCGCTGGACGAACATGGCGCCCCGGCCTTCGGGCGGTTATTTTTGGGCCGCGGCTGTGCCCGCGGTATATTTTTGGCACACGGAGGCCGCTCGCAAAGTCTCGCCCCATTCCGAGTCTGGCGGACGAACTTGGCCTGCCCCACCCCCCAAGGCTATAGCCCACCTGTTTTTGCGGCCTTTTTACGCTGGACGAACTTGGCGCCCTGTCCTTCGAGCGGTTATTTTTGGGCGCGGCCGTGCCCGCGGCCTATTTTTGGCACACGGAGGCCGCTCGCAAAGTCTCGCCCCATTCCGAGTCCGGCGGACGAACTTGGCCAGCCCCACCCCCCAAGGCTATAGCCCACCCGTTTTTGTGGCCTTTTTCCGCTTGACGAAATTGGCGCCCCAGCCTTCGGGCGGTTATTTTTGGGTGCGACTGTGCCCGCGGCCTATTTTTGGTACTCGGAGGCCGCTCGCAAGGTCTCGCCCCATTCCGAGTCTGGCGGACGAACTTAGCCAGCCACACCCCCCAAGGCTATAGCCCACCCGTTTTTGTGGCCTTTTTCCGATGGACGAACTTGGCGCCCCGGCCTTCGGGTGGTTATTTTTGGGCGCGGCTATTCCTGCAGCCTATTTTTTGCACACGGAGGCCGCTCGCAAAGTCTCACCCCATTCCGAGTCCGGCGGACCTACTTGGCCAGCCCCAACCCCAAGGCCATAGCCTACCCGTTTTTGTGACCTTTTTTCGCTGGCCGAACTTGGCACCCCGGCCTTCGGGCGGTTATTTTTGGGCACGGCTGTTCCCACGGCCTATTTTTTGGCACACAGAGGCCGTTCATAGGTCTCGGCCCATTCAGAGTCCGGCGGATGAACTTGGCCAGCCCCACCCCCCAAGGCTATAGCCCACCCGTTCTTGTGGCCTTTTTCCGCTGGACGAACTTGGCGCCCCGGCCTTCGGGCAGTTATTTTTGGGCGCGGCTGTGCCCGCAGCCTATTTTTGGCACACGGAGGCCCCTCACAAAATCTGGCCCCATTCCGAGTCCGGCGGAGGATCTTGGCCAGCCCCTCCCCCCAAGGCTATAGCCCACCCGTTTTTGTGGCCTTTTTCCGCTGGACGAACTTCGCGCCCCGGCCTTCGGGCTGTTATTTTAGGGCACGGCTGTGCCCGTGGCCTATTTTTCGAACACGGAGGCCGCTCGCAAAGGCTCACCCCATTCCGAGTCCGGCGGACGAACATGGCCAGCCCCACTTTGAAGGCTATAGCCCACCTGTTTTGCGGCCTTTTTCCGCTTTGGACGAACTTGGCGCCCTGTCCTTCGGGCGGTTATTTTTGGGCACGGCTTCGCCCGCGGCCTATTTTTGTCACACGGAGGCCGCTCGCAAAGTCTCGCCCCATTCCGAGTCCGGCGGACGAACTTGGCCAGCCCCACCCCAAGGCTATAGCCCACCCGATTTTGTGGCCTTTTTCCGCATGACGAGCTTGGCGCACCGGCCTTTGGGCTGTTATTTTTGGGTGAGGCTGTGCCCGCGGCCTATTTTTGTACTCGGAGGCCGCTCACAAGGTCTCGCCCCATTCCGAGTCCGCCGGACGAACATGGCCAGCCCCACCCCCCAAGGCTATAGCCCACCTGTTTTGCGGCCTTTTTACGCTGGACGAACTTGGCGCCCTGTCCTTCGAGCGGTTATGTTTTGACGCGGCTGTGCCCGTGGCCTATTTTTGGCACACGGAGGCCCCTCGCAAAGTCTCGCCCCATTCCGAGTCCGGCGGACGAACTTGGCCAGCCCCACCACCCAAGGCTATAGCCCACCCATTTTTTTGGCCTTTTTCCGCTTGACGAAATTGGCGCCCCAGCCTTCGGGCGGTTATTTTTGGGTGCGACTGTGCCCGCGGCCTATTTTTGGTACTCGGAGGCCGCTCGCAAGGTCTCGCCCCATTCCAAGTCCGGCGGACGAACATGGCCAGCCCCACCCCCCAAGGCTATAGCCCACCTGTTTTTGTGGCCTTTTTCCGCTGGACGAACTTGGCGCCCGGACTTCGGGCTGTTATTTTTGGGCGCAGATATGCCCACGGCCTATTTTTGGCACACGGAGGCCGCTCGCAAAGTCTCGCCCCATTCTGAGCCCGGCAGACGAACTTGGCCAGCCCCACCCCCCAAGGCTATAGTCCACCCGTTTTTGTCCCCTTTTTCCGCTGGACGAACTTGGCGCCCTGGACTTTGGGCGGTTATTTTTGGGCGCGGCTGTGCCCGCGGCCTATTTTTGGTACACTGACACCGCTCACAAAGTCTCACCCCATTGCGAGTCCGGCGGACGAACATGGCCAGCCCCACCCCCCAAGGCTATAGCCCACCTGTTTTTGCGGCCTTTTTACGCTGGACGAACTTGGCGCCCTGTCCTTCGAGCGGTTATTTTTGGGCGCGGCCGTGCCCGCGGCCTATTTTTGGCACACGGAGGCCGCTCGCAAAGTCTCGCCCCATTCCGAGTCCGGCGGACGAACTTGGCCAGCCCCACCACCCAAGGCTATAGCCCACCCGTTTTTGTGGCCTTTTTCCGCTTGACGAAATTGGCGCCCCAGCCTTCGGGCGGTTATTTTTGGGTGCGACTGTGCCCGCGGCCTATTTTTGGTACTCGGAGGCCGCTCGCAAGGTCTCGCCCCATTCCAAGTCCGGCGGACGAACATGGCCAGCCCCACCCCCCAAGGCTATAGCCCACCTGTTTTTGTGGCCTTTTTCCGCTGGACGAACTTGGCGCCCGGACTTCGGGCTGTTATTTTTGGGCGCAGATATGCCCACGGCCTATTTTTGGCACACGGAGGCCGCTCGCAAAGTCTCGCCCCATTCTGAGCCCGGCAGACGAACTTGGCCAGCCCCACCCCCCAAGGCTATAGTCCACCCGTTTTTGTCCCCTTTTTCCGCTGGACGAACTTGGCGCCCTGGACTTTGGGCGGTTATTTTTGGGCGCGGCTGTGCCCGCGGCCTATTTTTGGTACACTGACACCGCTCACAAAGTCTCACCCCATTGCGAGTCCGGCGGACGAACTTGGCCAGCCCCACCCCCCAAGGCTATAGCCCACCCGTTTGTGTGGCCTTTTTCCGCTGGACGAACTTGGCGCCCCATCCTTCGGGCGGTTATTTTTGGGCGCGGCCATGCCCGAGGCCTATTTTTAGCACACGGAGGCCGCTCGCAAAGTCTCGCCCCATTCCGAGCCCGGCGGACGAACTTGGCCAGCCCCACCCCCCAAGGCTATAGCCCACCCGTTTTTGTGCCCTTTTTCCGTTGGACGAATTTGGCGCCACGGCCTTCGGGCGGTTATTTTTTGGCGCGGCTGTGTCCGTAGCTTATTTTTGGCACACGGAGGCATCTCGCAAAGTCTCGCCCCATTCCCAGTCCGGCGGACGAACATGGCCAGGCCCACCCACCAAGGCTATAGCCCACCCGTTTTTGTGGCCTTTTTCCGCTGGACGAACTTGGCGCCCCGGCCTTCGGGCTGTTATTTTAGGGCGCGGCTGTGCCCGTGGCCTATTTTTCGAACACGGAGGCCGCTCACAAAGGCTCACCCCATTCCGAGTCCGGCAGACGAACATGGCCAGCCCCACCCCCCAAGGCTATAGCCCACCTGTTTTTGCGGCCTTTTTCCGCTGGACGAACTTGGCGCCCTGTCCTTCGGGAGGTTATTTTTGGGCGCGGCCATGCCCGCGGCCTATTTTTGGCACACAGAGGCCGCTCGCAAAGTCTCACCCCATTGCGAGTCCGGCGGACGAACTTGGCCAGCCCCACCCCCCAAGGCTATAGCCCACCCGTTTGTGTGGCCTTTTTCCGCTGGACGAACTTGGCGCCCCATCCTTCGGGCGGTTATTTTTGGGCGCGGCCGTGCCCGAGGCCTATTTTTGGCACACGGAGGCCGCTCGCAAAGTCTCGCCCCATTCCGAGCCGGCGATTTTAACTTGGCCAGCCCCACCCCCCAAGGCTATAGCCCACCCGTTTTTGTGCCCTTTTTCCGTTGGACGAATTTGGCGCCACGGCCTTCGGGCGGTTATTTTTTGGCGCGGCTGTGTCCGTAGCTTATTTTTGGCACACGGAGGCATCTCGCAAAGTCTCGCCCCATTCCGAGTCCGGCGGACGAACTTGGCCAGCCCCACCCCCCAAGGCTACAGCCCACCCGTTTTTGTGGCCTTTTTCCGCTGGACGAACTTGGCGCCTCGGCCTTAGGGCGGTTATTTTTGGGTACGGCTTTGTCCGTGGCCTTATTTTGGACCACGGAGGCCACTCGCAAAGTCTCGCCCCATTCCGAGTCCGGCGGACGAACTTGGCCAGCCCCACCCCCCAAGGCTAATGCCCACCCGTTTTTGTGGCCTTTTTCCGCTGGACGAACTTGGCGGCCCGGCCTTCGGGCAGTTATTTTTCGGCGCGGCTTTGTCCGAGGCCTATTTCTGGCACACGGAGGCCGTTCGCAAAGACTCCCCCCATTCCGAGTCCGGCGGAAGAACTTGGCCAGCCCCACCACCCAAGGGTATGGCCCACCCGTTTTTGTGGCCTTTTTCCGCTGGACAAACATGGCGAACCGGCCTTCGGGCGTTTATTTTTGGGCACGGCTATGTCCGCGGCCTATTTTTGGCACACGGAGGCCGCTCGCAAAGTCTAGCCCCATTCCGAGTCCGGCGGACGAACTTGGCCAGCCCCACCACCCAAGGGTATGGCCCACCCGTTTTTGTGGCCTTTTTCCGCTGGACGAACATGGCGCCCCGGCCTTCGGGCGTTTATTATTGGGCGCGGCTGTGCCCGCGGCCTATTTTTGGCACACGGAGGCCGTTCGCAAAGTCTTGCCCCATTCCGAGCCCGGCAGACGAACTTGGCCAGCCCCACCCCCGAAGGCTATAGTCCACCCGTTTTTGTCCCCTTTTTCCGCTGGACGAACTTGGCGCCTTGGACTTCGGGCGGTTATTTTTGGGCACGGCTGTTCCCGCGGCCTATTTTGGGTACACTGAGGCCGCTCACAAAGTCTCGACCAATTGCGAGTCCGGCGGACGAACTTGGCCAGCCCCACCCCCCAAGGCTATAGCCCACCCGTTTGTGTGGCCTTTTTCCGCTGGACGAACTTCGCGCCCCGGCCCTCGGGCTGTTATTTTCGGGCGCGGCTGTGCCCGCGGCCTATTTTTGGCACGCAGAGGCCGCTCGTAAAGTCTCACCCCATTCCGAGACCGGCGGACGAACTTGGCCAGCCCCACCCCCCAAGGCTATAGCCCACCCGTTTTTGTGCCCTTTTTCCGTCGGACGATTTGGCGCCACGGCCTTCGGGCGGTTATTTTTTGCCGCGGCTGTGCCCGCAGCTTATTTTTGGCACACGGAGGCATCTCGCAAAGTCTCGCCCCATTCCGAGTCCGGCGGACGAACTTGACCAGCCCCACCCCCCAAGGCTATGGCCCACCCGTTATTGTGCCCTTTTTCCGCTGGACGAACTTGGCGCCCCGGACTTCGGGCGGTTATTTTTGGGTGCGACTGTGCCCACGGCCTATTTTTGGCACACGGAGGCCGTTAACAAAGTCTCACCCCATTGTGATTCCGGCGGACGAACTTGGCCAGCCCCACCCCCCAAGGCTATAGCCCACCCGTTTTTGTGCCCTTTTTCCGCTGGACGAACTTGGCGCCCCTGCCTTCGGGCTGTTATTTTTGGGCACGGCTGTGCCCACGGCCTATTTTAGGCACACGGAGGCCGCTCACAAAGTCTCGCCCCATTCCGAGTCCGGCGGACGAACTTGGCCAGCCCCACCCCCCAAGGCTATAGCCCACCTGTTTTTGTGGCCTTTTTCCGCTGAACGAAGTTGGCTAGCCCCACCGCCCAAGGCTATAGCCCACCCGTTTTTGTGGCTTTTTTCTGCTGGACGAACTTGGCACCCCGGCCTTCGGGCGGTTGTTTTTGGGTGCGGCCGTGCCCACGGCCTATTTTGGGCACACGGAGGCCGCTCGCAAAGTCTTACCCCAATCCGAGTCCGGCGGACAAACTTGTCCAGCCCCACCCCCCAAGGCTATTGCCCACCCGTTTTTGTGGCCTTTTTCCGCTGGACGAACTTGGCTAGCCCCACCGCCCAAGGCTATAGCCCACCCGTTTTTGTGGCCTTTTTCCGCTGGACGAACTTGGCGCCCCGGCCTTCGGGCGGTCGTTTTTGGGCGCGGCTGTGCCCACGGCCTATTTGTAGCACACGGAGACCACTCGCAAAGTCTCGCCCCATTCCGAGTCCGGCGGACGAACTTGGCCAGCCCCACCCCCCAAGGCTATAGCCCACCCGTTTTTGTGGCCTTTTTCCGCTGGACGAACAAGGCGCACCGGCCTTCGGGCGGTTATTTTTGGGAGTGGCTGTACCCGAAGCCTATTTTTGGCACACGAAGGCCGCTCGCAAAGTTCGCCCCATTCCGAGTCCGGCGAACGAACTTGGCCAGCCACACCCCCCAAGGCTAATGCCCACCCGTTTTTGTGGCCTTTTTCTGCGGGACGAACTTGGCGCCCCGGCCTTCGGGCAGTTATTTTTGGGCGCGGCTTTGTCCGAGGCCTATTTCTGGCACACGGAGTCCGCTCGCAAAGACTCCCCCCATTCTGAGTCCGGCGGAAGAACTTGGCCAGCCCCACTCCCCAAGGGTATGGCCCACCCGTTTTTGTGGCCTTTTTCCGCTGGACAAACATGGCGCCCCGGCCTTCGGGCGTTTATTTTTTGGGCGCGGCTGTGCCCGCAGCCTATTTTTGGCAAACGGAGGCCGCTCGCAAAGTCTAGCCCCATTCCGAATCCGGCGGACGAACTTGGCCAGCCCCACCCCCCAAGGCTATAGCCCACCCGTTTTTGTGGCCTTTTTCTGCTGGACGAACAAGGTGCCCCGGCCTTCGGGCAGTTATTATTGGGCGCAGCCGTGCCTGCGGCCTATTTTTGGCACACGGAGGCCGCTCGCAAAGTATCACCCCATTCCGAGTCCGGCGGACGAACTTGGCCAGCCCCACCCCCCAAGGCTATAGCCCACCCGTTTTTGTGGCCTATTTCTGCTGGAGGAACTTGGCGCCCCGGTCTTCGGGCGGTTCTTTTTGGGCGCGGCCGTGCCTACGGCCTATTTTTGGCACACGGAGGCCGCTCGCAGAGACTCGCCCTATTCCGAGTCCGGCGGACGAACTTGGCCAGCCCCACCCCCCCAGGCGAAAGCCCCCCCCGTTTTGTGGCCTTTTTCCGCTGGACGAACTTGGCGCCTCGGCCTTCGGGCGGTTATTTTTGGGTGCGGCTTTGCCCGCGGCCTAATTTTGGACCACGGAGGCCGCTCGCAAAGTCTCGCTCCATTCCGAGTCCGGCGGACGAACTTGGCCAGCCCCACCCCCCCAAGGCTAATGCCCACCCGTTTTTGTGGCCTTTGTCCGCTGGACGAACATGGCACCGGCCTTCGGGCGTTTATTTTTGGGCGCGGCTGTGCCCGCGGCCTATTTTTGGCACACGGAGGCCGCTCGCAAAGTCTAGCCCCATTCCGAATACGGCGGACGAACTTGGCCAGCCCCACCCCCCAAGGCTATAGCCCACCCGTTTTTGTGGCCTTTTTCCGATGGACGAACAAGGTGCCCCGGCCTTCGGGCAGTTATTATTGGGCGCGGCTGTGCCCGTGGCCTATTTTTCGCGCACGGAGGCCACTCGCAAAGTCTCGTCCCATTCCGAATCCGGCGGACGAACTTGGCCAGCCCCACCCCCCAAGGCTATAGCCCACCCGTTTTTGTGGCCTTTTTCCGCTGGACGAAGAAGGTGCCCCGGCCATCGGGCAGTTATTATTGGGCGCGGCTGTGCCCGCGGCCTATTTTTGACATACGGAGGCCGCTCGCAAAGTATCACCCCATTCTGAGTCCGGCGGACGAACTTGGCCAGCCCCACCCCCTAAGGCTATAGCCCACCCGTTTTTGTGGCCTTTTTCCGCTGGACGAACATGGCGCCCCGGCCTTCGGGTGTTTATTTTCGGGCGCGGCTGTGCCCGCGGAATATTTTTGGCACACGGAGGCCCCTCGCAAAGTCTGGCCCCATTCCGAGTCCGGCGGACAAACTTGGCCAGCCCCTCCCACCAAGGCTATAGCCCACCCGTTTTTTGGAAATTTTTGCGGCCGACGAACTTGGGGACCGGACCTTCTGACGCTTATTTTTGGGCGCGGCTGTGCCCGCGGCCTATTTTTGGCACACAGAGGCCCCTCACAAAGTCGGGCCCCATTCTGAGTCCAGCGGACGAACTTGGCCAGCCCCTCCCCCCAAGGCTATAGCCCACCCGTTGTTTGGGCATTTTTGCGGCGGACGAACTTGGGGACAGGACCTTCGGGCGCTTATTTTTGGGCGCGGCTGTGCCCGCGGCCGATTTTTGGCACACAGAGGCCCCTCGCAAAGTCTGGCCCCATTCCAAGTCCGGCGAATGAATTTGGCCAGCCCCTCCCCCCAAGGCTATAGCCCACCCATTTTTTGGGCATTTTTGCGGCGGACGAACTGGGGGACGGGATCTTCGGGTACTTATTTTTTGGCACGGTAGTGCCCGCGGCCTATGTTTGTCACACGGAGGCCCATCGCAAAGTCTGGCCCCATTCCGAGTCCAGCAGACGAACTTGGCCAGCGCCACCCCCGAAGGCTATAACCCACCCGTTTTTTGGAAATTTTTGCGGCCGACGAACTTGGGGACCGGACCTTCTGACGCTTATTTTTGGGCGCGGCTGTGCCCGCGGCCTATTTTTGGCACACAGAGGCCCCTCGCAAAGTCTGGCCCCATTCTGAGTCCAGCGGACGAACTTGGCCAGCCCCTCCCCCCAAGGCTATTGCCCACCCGTTTTTTGGGCATTTTTGCGGCGGACGAACTTGGGGACAGGACCTTCGGGCTCTTATTTTTGGGCGCGGCTGTGCCCGCGGCCGATTTTTGGCACACAGAGGCCCCTCGCAAAGTCTGGCCCCATTCCAAGTCCGGCGAATGAATTTGGCCAGCCCCTCCCCCCAAGGCTATAGCCCACCCATTTTTTGGGCATTTTTGCGGCGGACGAACTGGGGGACGGGATCTTCGGGTACTTATTTTTTGGCACGGTAGTGCCCGCGGCCTATGTTTGTCACATGGAGGCCCATCGCAAAGTCTGGCCCCATTCCGAGTCCAGCAGACGAACTTGGCCAGCGCCACCCCCGAAGGCTATAACCCACCCGTTTTTTGGGCATTTTTACGGTGGACGAACTTGGGGACGGGACCTTCGGGTACTTAATTTTGGGCACGGTAGTGCCCGCGGCCTATGTTTGCCACACGGAGGCCCATCGCAAAGTCTGGTCCCATTCCGAGTCCGGTGGATGAACTTGGCCAGCCCCACCCCCCAAGGATATAGCGCATCCTTTTTTGGGCATTTTTACGGCGGACGAACTTGGGGACGGGACCTTCGGGCGCTTATTTTTGGGTACGGCTGTGCCCGCGTCCTATTTTTGGTACAAGGAGACCCCTCACAAAGTCTGGCCCCATTCCAAATCCGGCGGACGAACTTGGCCAGCCCCACCCCCCAAGGCTATGGCCCACCCGTTTTTTGGGCATTTTTGCGGCGGACGAACTTGGGGACGGGACCTTCGGGCGCTTATTTTTGGGCGCGGCTGCATCCACGGCCTATTTTTCGTACATGGAGGCCCCTCGTAAAGTCTGGCCCCATTCCGAGTCCGGCGGACGAACTTGGCCAGCCCCACCTTCCAAGGCTATAGCCCACCCGTTTTTTGGGCATTTTTGCGGCGGACGAACTTGGGGACGGGACCTTCGGGCGCTTATTTTTGGGCACGGCTGTGCCCACGGCATAGTTTTGGTACACGGAGGCCCCTCGCAAAGTCTGGCCCCATTCCGAGTCCGGCGGACGAACTTGGCCAGCCCCTCCCCCCAAGGCTATAGCCCACCCGTTTTTTGGGCATTTTTGCAGCGGACGAACTTGGGGACGGGATCTTCAGGCGCTTATTTTTATGCGCGGCTGTGCCCGCGGCCTATTTTTTGTACAAGGATGCCCCTCGCAAAGTCTGGCCCCATTCCAAGTCCGGCGGATGAACTTGGCCTGCCCCACCCCCCAAGGCTATAGCCCACCCATTTTTTGGGCATTTTTGCGGCGGACGAACTTGGGGACGGGACCTTCGGGCGCTTATTGTTGGGCGCGGCTGTACCCGCAGGCTATTTTTGGCACACGGAGGCCCCTCGCAAAGTCTGGCTCCATTCCGAGTCCGGCGGACGAACTTGGCCAGCCCCACCCCCCAAGGCTATAGCCCACCCGTTTTTTGGGCATTTTTGCGTCGGACGAACTCGGGGACGGGACCTTCGGGGGCTTATTTTTGGGCGCGGCTGTGCTCGCGGTCTAGTTTTGGCACACGGAGGCCCCTCGCAAAGGCTGACCCCATTCCGAGTCCGCGCGGACAAACTTGGCCAGCCCCACCCCCCAAGGCTATAGCCCACCCGTTTTTTGGCCATTTTTGCGGCGGATGAACTTGGGGGAGGACCTTCGGGTGCTTATTTTTGGATGCGGCTGTGCCTGCGGCCTATTTTTGGCAAACGACGGCCCCTCGCAAAGTCTGGCCCCATTCTGAGTCCGGCGGACGAACTTGGCCAGCCCCACCCCCCAAGGCTATAGCCCACCGGTGTTTTGGTCATTTTTGAGGCGGACGAACTTGGGGGCCCGATGTTCGGGCGGTTATTTTTGGGCGTGGCTATGCCCGCGGCCTATTTTTTGTAAACAGAGGCCCCTCACAAAGTCTGGCCCCATTCCGAGTCCGGCGGACGAAGTTGGCCAGCCCCACCCCCAAGGCTATGGCCCACCCGTTTTTTGGGCATTTTTGCGTCGGACGAACTCGGGGACGGGACCGTCGGGCGCTTATTTTCGGGTGCGGCCGTGCCCGCGGCCTATTTTTGGCGCACGGAGGCCCCTCGCAAAGTCTGACCCCATTACGAGTCCGCGCGGACGAACTTGGCCAGCCCCACCCCCCAAGGCTATAGCCCACCCGTTTTTTGGGCATTTTTGCGTCGGACGAACTCGGGGACCGGACCTTCGGGCGCTTATTTTTGGGCGCGGCCGTGACCGCGGTCTATTTTTGGCACACGGAGGCCCCTCGCAAAGGCTGACCCCATTCCGAGTCCGCGCGGACGAACTTTGCCAGCCCCACCCCCCAAGGCTATAGCCCACCCGTTTTTTGGGCATTTTTGCGTCGGACGAACTCGGGGACGGGACCTTCGGGCGCTTATTTTTGGGCGCGGCCGTGACCGCGGTCTATTTTTGGCACACGGAGGCCCCTCGCAAAGGCTGACCCCATTCCGAGTCCGCGCGGACGAACTTGGCCAGCCCCACCCCCCAAGGCTATAGCCCACCCATTTTTTGGGCATTTTTGCGGCGGACGAACTTGGGGACGGGACCTTCGGGCGCTTATTTTTGGGTACGGCCATGCCCGAGGCCTATTTTTAGCACACAGAGGCCCCTCGCAAAGACTGGCCCCATTCCGAGTCCGGCGGACGAACTTGGCCAGCCCCACCCCCCAAGGCTATAGCCCACCTGTTTTTTGGGCACTTTGCGGCGGACGAACTTGGGGACGGGACCTTCGGGCACTTATGTTTTTGGCGCGGCTGTGCGCGCAGCCTATTTTTGGCACAGGGAGGCCCCTCGCAAAGTCTGACCCCATTCTGAGTCCGCGCAGACGAACTTGGGCAGCCCCACCCCCCAAGGTTATAGCCCACCCGTTATTTGGGCATTGTTGCGGCGGACGAACTTGGGGATGGGACCCTCGGGCACTTATTTTTGGATGCGCCTGTGCCCGCTGACTATTTTTGGCACACGGAGGCCCCTCGCAAAGTCTGGTCCCATTCCGAGTCCAGCGGATGAACTTGGCCAGCCCGACCCCCCAAGGGTATAGCCAACCCATTTTTTGCGCATTTTTGCGGCGGATGAACTTGGGGATGGGACCTTCGGGCACTTATTTTTGTGTGTGGCCGTGCCCGCGGCCTATTTTTGGCACACGGAGGCCCCTCATAAAGACTGGCCCCATTCTGAGTCCGGCGGACGAACTTGGCCAGCCCCACCCCCCAAGGCTATAGCCCACCCGTTTTTTGGGCAATATTGCGGCGGACGAACTTGGGGACGGGACCTTCGGGCGCTTATTTTTGGGCGAGGCCATGCCCGCGGCCTATTTTTGGCACACGGAGGCCCCTCGCATCGTCTGACCCTATTCTGAGTCCGCGCGGACGAACTTGGCCAGCCCCACCCCCCAAGGCTATAGCCCACCCGTTATTTGGGCATTTTTGCGGCGGACGAACTTGGGGACGGGACCCTCGGGCACTTATTTTTGGGCGCGGCTGTGCCCGCTGCCTATTTTTGGCACACGGAGGCCCCTCGCAAAGTCTGGCCCCATTCCGAGTCCGGCGGATGAACTTGGCCAGCCCCACCCCCCAAGGCTATAGCCCACCCATTTTTTGCGCATTTTTGCGGCGGATGAACTTGGGGATGGGACCTTCGGGCGCTTATTTTTGGGTATGGCCATGCCCGCGGCCTATTTTTGGCACACGGAGGCCCCTCGCAAAGACTGGCCCCATTCCGAGTCCGGCGGACGAACTTGGCCGGCCCCACCCACCAAAGCTATAGCCCACCCGTTTTTTGGGCATTGTTGCGGCGGACGAACTTACGGACAGGACCTTCGGGCCCTTATTTTTGGGCGCGGCTGTGGTCGCGGCCTATTTTTGGCACACGGAGGCCCCTCGCAAAGTCTTGCCCCATTCCGAGTCCGGCGGACGAACTTGGCCAGCCCCACCCACCAAGGCTATAGCCCACCCGTTTTTTGGGCATTTTTGCGGCGGATGAACTTGGTGACGTGATCTTCGGGCCCTTATTTTTGGCCGCGGCGGTGCCCGTGGCCTATTTTTGGTACACGGAGGCCCCTCGCAAAGTTTGGCCCCATTCCGAGTCTGGCGGACGAACTTGGCCAGCCCCACCCCCCAAGGCTATAGCCCACCCGTTTTTGTGGCCTTTTTTCGCTGGACGAACTTGGCGCCCCGGCCTTCGGCCGGTTATTTTTGGGGGAAGCTGTGGCCGCGGCCTATTTTTGGCACACGGAGGCTGCTGGCATAGTCTCGGCCCATTCCGAGTCCGGCGGACGAAGTTGTCCAGCTCCACCCGCCAAGGTTATAGCCCACCCGTTTTTGTGGCCTTTTTCCGCTGGACGAATTTGGCGCCCCGGCCTTCGGGTGGTTATTATTGGGTACGACTGTGCCCGCGGCCTATTTTTGGCACATGGAGGCCGCTAACAAAGTCCCGCCCCATTCCGAGACCGGCGGACGAACTTGGCGAGCCCCACCCCCCAAGGCTATAGCCCACCCGTTTTTGTGGCCTTTTTCCGCTGGACGAACTTGGCGCCCCGGCCTTCGGGCAGTTATTTTTGGGCGCGGATGTGTCGCGGCCTATTTTTGGCAAACGAAGGCCGCTCGCAAAGTCTCGCCCCATTCCAAGTCCGACAGACGAAGTTGGCCATCCCCACCCCCCCAAGGCCATAGCCCACCCGTTTTTGTGGCCTTTTTCCGCTGGACGAACTTGGCGCCCCGGCCTTCGGGCGGTTATTTTTGGGCGCGGATGTGTCGCGTACTATTTTTGGCATACGGAGGCCGCATGCAAAGTCTCGCCCCATTCCGAGTCCGGCGGACGAGCTTGGCCAGCCCCACCCCCCAAGGCTATAGCCCACCCGTTTTTGTGGCATTTTTTCCGCTGGACGAACTTGGCGCCCCGGCTTTCGGGCGGTTATTTTCGGGCACGGCTGTGCCCGAGGCCTATTTTTGGCACACGGAGGCCGCTCGCAAAGTCTCACCCAATTCCGAGTCCGGCGGACGAACTTGGCCTGCCCTACCTGCCAAGGCTATAGCCCACCCGTTTTTGTGGCCTTTTTCCGCTGGACGAACTTAGCGCCCCGGCCTTCGGGCGGTGATTTTTTGGCGCGGATGTGCCGCGGCCTATTTTTGGCAGACGAAGGCCACTCGCAAAGTATCGCCCCATTCCGAGTCCGGCGGACGAACTTGGCCAGCCCCGCCCCCCAAGGCTATAGCCCACCCGTTTTTGTGGCCTTTTTCCGCTGGACGAACTTGGCGCCCCGGCCGTCGGGCGGTTCTTTATGGACGCGGCGGTGCCTGCAGCCTATTTTTGGCACACGCAGGCCGCTCGTAAAGTCTCATCGCCTTCCGAGTCCGGCGGACGAACTTGCCCAGCCCCACCCCCCAAAGCTATAGCCCATCCGTTTTTGTGGCCTTTTTCCGCTAGAATAACTTGGCGCCCCGGCCTTCGGGCGGTTATTATTGGGCGCGGCTGTGCCAGCAGCCTAATTTTGGCACACGGAGGCTGCATGAAAGTCTCGCCCCATTCCGAGTCCGGCGGACGAGCTTGGCCAGCCCCACCCCGCAAGGCTATAGCCCACCCGTTTTTGTGGCCTTTTTCCGCTGGACGAACTTGACGCACCGGCCTTCGGGCAGTTATTTTTGGGCGCGGCTTTGCCCGCGGCCTATTTTTGGCACACGGAGGCCGCTCGCAAAGTCTCGCCCAATTCCGAGTCCGGCGGAAGAACTTCGCCCGCCCCCCCACCAAGGCTATAGCCCACCCGTTTTTGTGGCATTTTTTCTGCTGGACGAACTTGGCGCCCCGGCCTTCGGGCGGTGATTTTTTGGCGCGGATGTGCCGCGGCCTATTTTTGGCAGACGAAGGCCACTCGCAAAGTATCGCCCCATTCCGAGTCCGGCGGACGAACTTGGCCAGCCCCGCCCCCCAAGGCTATAGCCCACCCGTTTTTGTGGCCTTTTTCCGCTGGACGAACTTGGCGCCCCGGCCGTCGGGCGGTTCTTTATGGACGCGGCGGTGCCTGCAGCCTATTTTTGGCACACGCAGGCCGCTCGTAAAGTCTCATCGCCTTCCGAGTCCGGCGGACGAACTTGCCCAGCCCCACCCCCCAAAGCTATAGCCCATCCGTTTTTGTGGCCTTTTTCCGCTAGAATAACTTGGCGCCCCGGCCTTCGGGCGGTTATTATTGGGCGCGGCTGTGCCAGCAGCCTAATTTTGGCACACGGAGGCTGCATGAAAGTCTCGCCCCATTCCGAGTCCGGCGGACGAGCTTGGCCAGCCCCACCCCGCAAGGCTATAGCCCACCCGTTTTTGTGGCCTTTTTCCGCTGGACGAACTTGACGCACCGGCCTTCGGGCAGTTATTTTTGGGCGCGGCTTTGCCCGCGGCCTATTTTTGGCACACGGAGGCCGCTCGCAAAGTCTCGCCCAATTCCGAGTCCGGCGGAAGAACTTCGCCCGCGCCCCCCACCAAGGCTATAGCCCACCCGTTTTTTGGCCATTTTTCTCTGGGGCTTAATTTTGGGCGCGGTTTTTCCCACGGCTTATTTTTGGCACCCCGAGGCACCTCGCAAAGCCTCGCCCCATTCCGAGTCCGGCGGACGAACTTCGCCCGCGCCCCCCACCAAGGCTATAGCCCACCCGTTTTTTGGGCATTTTTCCACTGGGGGGTTTTGGCACCACGTCCTTCATGCGCGGCTTTTCCAGCGGCTTATTTTTGGCACCCCGAGGCCCATCGCAAAGTCTCGCCCCATTCCGAGTCCGGCGGACGAACTTCGCCCGCGCCCCCCACCAAGGCTATAGCCCACCCGTTTTTTGGGCATTTTTCCGCTGGCGGGTTTTGGCACCACGACCTTCGGGCGCTTATTTTTGGGTGCGGCTTTGCTCGCGTCTTATTTTTGGCACCCCGAGGGCCCTCGCAAAGTCTCGCCCCATTCCGAGTCCGGCGGACGAACTTCGCCCGCTACCCCCACCAAGCCTATAACCCCCCGTTTTTTGGGCATTTTTCCACTGGGGGGTTTTGGCACCACGACCTTCGGGTGCTTATTTTTGGCGGCTTATTTTTGGCACCCCGAGGCCCATCGCAAAGTCTCGCCCCATTCCGAGTCCGGCGGACGAACTTCGCCCGCGCCCCCCACCAAGGCTATAGCCCACCCGTTTTTTGGGCATTTTTCCGCTGGGGGGTTTTCGTACCACGACCTTCGGGCGCTTATTTTTGGGCGTGGCTTATTTTTGGCACACCGAGGCCCCTCGCAAAGTCTCGCCCCATTCCGAGTCCGGCGGATGAACTTCGCCCTCGGCCCCCACTAAGGCTATAGCCCACCCGTTTTTTGGGCATTTTTCCGCTGGGGGTTTTGGCAACACGACCTTCGGGTGCTTATTTTTGGGCGCGGCTTTGCCCACGGCTTATTTTTGGCACCCCGAGGCCCCATGCAAAGTCTCGCCCCATTCCTAGTCCGGCAGACGAACTTCGCCCGCGCCCCCCACCAAGGCTATAGCCCACCCGTTTTTTGGGCATTTTTCCGCTGGCGGGTTTTGGCACCACGACCTTCGGGCGCTTATTTTTGGGTACGGCTTTGCTCGCGTCTTATTTTTGGCACCCCGAGGGCCCACGCAAAGTCTCGTCCCATTCCGAGTCCGGCGGACGAACTTCGCCCGCTACCCCCACCAAGCCTATAACCCCCCGTTTTTTGGGCATTTTTCCACTGGGGGGTTTTGGCACCACGTCCTTCATGCGCGGCTTTTCCAGCGGCTTATTTTTGGCACCCCGAGGGCCCTCGCAAAGTCTCGCCCCATTCCGAGTCCGGCGGACGAACTTCGCCCGCGCCCCCCACCAAGGCTATAGCCCACCCGTTTTTTGGGCATTTTTCCGCTGGCGGGTTTTGGCACCACGACCTTTGGGCGCTTATTTTTGGGTGCGGCTTTGCTCGCATCTTATTTTTGGCACCCCGAGGGCCCTCGCAAAGTCTCGCCCCATTCCGAGTCAGGCGGACGAACTTCGCCCGCTACCCCCACCAAGCCTATAACCCCCCGTTTTTTGGGCATTTTTCAACTGGGGGGTTTTGGCACCACGTCCTTCATGCGCGGCTTTTCCAGCGGCTTATTTTTGGCACCCCGAGGCCCATCGCAAAGTCTCGCCCCATTCCGAGTCCGGCGGACGATTTAACCTCGCCACGCCCCCCACCAAGGCTATAGCCCACCCGTTTTTTGGCCATTTTTCCGCTGGGGGGTTTTGGCACCACGACCTTCGGGCGCTTATTTTTGGGCGCGGCTTTGCCCACGGCTTATTTTTGGCACCCCGAGGCCCATCGCAAAGCCTCGCCCCTTTCCGAGTCCGGCGGACGAACTTCGCCGGCGCCCCCCACCAAGGCTATAGCCCACCCGTTTTTTGGGCATTTTTCCGCTGGGGGGTTTTGGCACCACGACCTTCGGGTGTTTATTTTTGGGCACGGCTTTGCCCGCGGCTTAGTTTTGGCACCCGAGGCCCCTCGCAAAGTGTCGCCCCATTCCGAGTCCGGCGGACGAACTTCGCCCGCGCCCCCCGCCAAGGCTATAGCCCACCCGTTTTTTTGGCATTTTTCCGCAGGGGGGTTTTGGCACCACGACCTTCGGGCACTTATTTTTGGGCGCGGCTTTGACCCCGGCTTATTTTTGGCACCCCGAGGCCCCTCGCAAAGTCTCGCCCATTCCAAGTCCGCGGACAAACTTCGCCGCGCCCCCACTAAGGCTATAGCCCACCCTTTTTTTGGGCATTTTTCCGCTGGGGGGTTTTGGCACCACGACCTTCGGGAGCTTATTTTTGGGCGTGGCTTATTTTTGGCACACCGAGGCCCCTCGCAAAGTCTCGCCCCATTCCGAGTCCGGCGGATGAACTTCGCCCTCGGCCCCCACCAAGGCTATAGCCCACCCGTTTTTTGGCCATTTTTCCACTGGGGGGTTTTGGCACCACGACCTTCGGGCGCTTATTTTTGGGTGCGGCTTTGCCCGTGGCTTATTTTTGGCACCCCGAGGCCCATCGCAAAGCCTCGCCCCTTTCCGAGTCCGGCAAACGAACTTCAACCGCGCCCCCCACCAAGGCTATAGCCCACCCATTTTTTGGCCATTTTTCCGCTGCGGGGTTTTGGCACCACGACCTTCGGGCACTTATTTTTGGTCGCGGCTTTGCCCGCGGCTTATTTTTGGCACCCCGAGGCCCCTCGCAAAGTCTCGCCCCATTCCGAGTCCGGCGGACGAACTTCGCCCGCGCCCCCCACCAAGGCTATAGCCCACCCGTTTTTTGGGCATTTTTCCGCTGGGGGGTTTTGGCACCACGACCTTCGGGCGCTTATTTTTGGGCGCGGCTTATTTTTGGCACCCCGAGGCCCCTCGCAAAGTCTCGCCCCATTCTGAGTCCGGCGGACGAACTTCGCCCGCGCCCCCCACCAAGGCTATAGCCCACCCGTTTTTTGGCCATTTTTCCGCTGGGGGGTTTTGGCACCACGACCTTCGGGCGCTTATTTTTGGGCGCGGCTTTGCCCGCGGCTTATTTTTGGCACCCCGAGGCCCATCGCAAAGCCTCGCCCCTTTCCGAGTCCGGCAAACGAACTTCAACCGCGCCCCCCACCAAGGCTATAGCCCACCCGTTTTTTGGCCATTTTTCCGCTGCGGGGTTTTGGCACATCGATATTCGGGCACTTATTTTTGGGCGTGGCTTTGCCCGCGGCTTATTTTTGGCACCCCAAGGCCCCTCGCAAAGTCTCGCCCCATTCCGAGTCCGGCGGACGAACTTCGCCCGCGCCCCCCACCAAGGCTATAGCCCACCCGTTTTTTGGCCATTTTTCCACTGGGGGGTTTTGGCACCACGAACTTCGGGCGCGGCTTTGCCTGCGGCTTATTTTTGGCACCCCAAGGCCCCTCGCAAAGTCTCGCCCCATTCCGAGTCCGGCGGACGAACTTCGCCCGCGCCCCCCACCAAGGCTATAGCCCACCCGTTTTTTGGCCATTTTTCCGCTGGGCGGTTTTGGCACCACGACCTTCGGCGCTTATTTTTGGGCGCGGCTTTGGCCGCGGCTTATTTTTGGCAACCCGAGGCCCCTCGTAAAGTCTCGCCCCATTCCGAGTCCGGCGGACGAACTTCGCCCGCACCCCCCACCAAGGCTATAGCCCACCCGTTTTTTGGCCATTTTTCCGCTGGGGGGTTTTGGCACCACGATCTTCGGGCACTTATTTTTGGGCGCGGCTTTGCCCGCGGCTTATTTTTTGGCACCCCGAGGCCCCTCGCAAAGTCTCGCCCCATTCCGAGTCCGGCGGACGAACTTCGCCCGCGCCCCCCACCAAGGCTATAGCCCACCCGTTTTTTGGCCATTTTTCCGCTGGGGGGTTTTGGCACCACGACCTTCGGGCGCTTATTTTTGGGCGCGGCTTTGCCCGCGGCTTATTTTTGGCACCCCGAGGCCCATCGCAAAGCCTCGCCCCTTTCCGAGTCCGGCGGACGAACTTCGCCGGCGCCCCCCACCAAGGCTATAGCCCACCCGTTTTTTGGCCATTTTTTCGCTGGGGGTTTTTGGCACCACGACCTTCGGGGTCTTATTTTTGGGCGCGGATTTTCCCGCGCCTTATTGTTGGCACCCCGAGGCCCCTCGCAAAGTCTCGTTCCATTACGAGTCCGGCGGACGAACTTCGCCCGCGCCCCCCACCAAGGCTATAGCCCACCCGTTTTTTGGCCATTTTTCCGCTGGGGGGTTTTGGCACCACGACCTTCGGGCGCTTATTTTAAGCGCGGCTTTGCCCGCGGCTTATTTTTGCACCCCGAGGCCCATCGCAAAGTCTCGCCCCTTTCCGAGTCCGGCGGACGAACTTCAACTCGCGCCCCACCAAGGCTATAGCCCACCCGTTTTTGGCCATTTTTCCGCTGGGGTTTTTGGCACACGATCTTCGGGCACTTATTTTTTTTGGGGCATGGCTTTGCCCGAGGCTTATTTTTGGCACCCCAGGCCCCTCGCAAAGTCTCGCCCATTCCGAGTCCGCGGATTTTTCCGCTCGAACCGCGCCCACGCCCCCACCAAGGCTATAGCCCACCCGTTTTTTGGTCATTTTTCGGCTGGGGGGTTTTGGCACCATGATCTTCGGGCGCGGCTTTGCCCGCGGCTTATTTTTGGCACCCCAAGGCCCCTCGCAAAGTCTCGCCCAATTCCAAGTCCGGCGGACAAACTTCGCTCGCGGCCCCCAACAAGGCTATAGCCCACCCGTTTTTTGGCCATTTTTCCGCTGGGGGGTTTTGGCACCACGACCTTCGAGCGCTTATTTTTGGGCACGGCTTTGCCCGCGGCTTATTTTTGCCACACCGAGGCCCCTCGCAAAGTCTCGCCCCATTCCGAGTCCGGCAAACGAACTTCAACCGCGCCC